>WEIV01018626.1:61676-84063 GCA_013390005.1 Calyptomena viridis
CCCACCCGTGACAGACAGACCCCCGACCTGGACAGACAGATCTGCCCCCACCCGTGACAGACAGACACTCAGGACAGATGGACACCCCTTTGGGAAGAGCAGCTTGGGGAAGCCTTTGTTCCTTCTCTTCCTGTTTCCCACAGACAGAACAACGGAGATCGGGCAGCTGATCAGCTCCTACCTGGGGAGGGAGAAGAACCTGGAGGACCACACTGTTCACCTACTCTTCTCTGCCAACCGCTGGGAGCACGTGTAAACATGATGTTTGTTCAGTTGAAAAAAAAAAAGCATGTGGTGTTGAATCCCCCCGGGATCTGGGCTTGCAGTGGGAACAGAAAGTACAGGAGTGTGATCCTGTTTGGCCAGGGAAGCAGGCTGGAAGAGAGATCTCAGGGATTCTCAGAGCTTTAAATTTAGAATCCCAATGGTTTGGGTTGGAAGGGACCTTGAAGAACATCTCATTTCAACCCCCTGCCATGGGCAGGGACATGTCCCACTATCCCAGGTTGCTCCAACCTGGCCTTGGACATTTCCAAGAATGGAGCAGCTACAGCTTCTCTGGGCAACCTGTGCCAGGGCCTCCCCATCCTCACAGGGAAAAATTCCTTCCCAATATCCCATCTGATCCTGCCCTTGTAATCTTAGATCAGATTTTTTTGAGTCATTGGTGCCATATTTCCAATCCCTGTGCCACACTGAATTAAAGAATTATGGAGCTGAGACTAAGTCAGCCTGGACTGTGAATTTACTCCTTCCTGAAGAGACCTTGCTTTTCAAGGCAGTGGTTAAGAAATTGTGCCCAAATTTCCCCTCAAACCAAAGGCTGCATTCAGCCAGAATTGGTTGTCCCTGCTTTAGCCCCCAGGTCTTCACCTGTGGAGGTGGGAAATCACTGTTGGCTGCTGCTTTTGTCTGGAAACCTATATTGCAAAATGTTCCCATTTTACAGAAAAGTTTTTGTGGCTCTCTTGTGGTGGCAGTGCCAAGGAAACTGGGACATGGTGAGATGAGTGAGCTCTAACAGGAACTGTCATTGTGCATAAAGGGGGCAGAGCCTGTCACAAATCTACTGCACCACCTAAAGAGGGAAGAGGACTAAGCTGTTCATGTCCAGATGGTTCAGCTGTGATGTTGCCTGTAAGCCCTGGAGCTGCCTAGGGCACTGCCCAGCCCTGGGCACCCTGAATTTGGGTGTCTTGAGAGGATGTTTGGTTAATGCCTGTTAGAGAATACAAGCAGCTCTTCATCTGCATCACAGCTGGCCCTGCCAACGATCTCTGCTAATGGTGACATCCTTGTTTGTTAGATGAACTGCTTTTATCTCTGTCACTATAAAGGTGTGTAACTGACTTTATTACTTTGTCTCCCCCCTGGTTTCAGCCCATTGATGAAAGAGAAACTACAGCAAGGGGTCACGCTCGTGGTTGACAGATACGCCTTCTCTGGAGTGGCCTTCACAAGTGCCAAAGGGGTGAGTGGCACCTGCAGCAGCCCCTGCCCCTGTCTGTGTCTGGGGAAGCAGCTCCAGGGAGAGGTGGTCAGTGTGAAGGGCCCAGCTCTGGGAAATGAGCATTGAAAACAAGGGATGGAAGTTTCAGCTTAGGTATTGACATGGTGTTGTTTGCCCAGGTCTGCCCTTCCCCAGAACAAGCAGAGAAACTTTCTTGGTTACTTTTTGTAAGCCTGGACAGACTCCTGGAGTGGAAGCTGACCTGTTGGCTCTGGGGAATGATTCTGGGAGTTTAGTTATGACTCTCTACACCTGCTCTGGGTGCTGGCCCATAAATTTGCAAAGCAAAACAGAACCACGAGTCCCATTCCTGCTGAGCAGCCCTCAATTCTCAGAGAATATCCCATGGTCACAGAAGCTTAAGCCATGGCTGCAGCACCAGTGACCTACATTTATTCTTGCCCAAGCCTTTTCCTGCTTCCGTTGCTAGAAAGGACCTCATCTACTTCTTAAAGAACTGGAGTTTGACATGTTTTTCACTCAAGCATTCCCAGAAATGGAGATGTTGGTGCCCACATCTCACACAACAGTTACTGGCAGCCAGAGCTCATGCCCAGGATGCTGTGGCACTTCCAGCTTCTATCACACCCTCATGGGATTAAAAACCCCACTGCACATCCATCCAAAAATACCCAAATTACCAGGATACAGAACACATGGGGAGAAACTGGAGGGCAGATTTGCCTGCTTCTCTTAGAGGAGGGATTTCAGATGTGGATGAGCAGTAAGTGGACAAGTCTCCATGGTTTCCCCACATCATATTCATATGCCCTGAGAGAAGTCTTCAGATCTGTCAACAAGATCCAAAGGCTGAAAAAGTGCATCTCTTGTCTGGACTGAAATTCCTGGGTAGGTGAGTGTAGAAAAGGAGCCTCCATGGGCTCAGAGATCCACATGGAAGCTGCGTGGTGTCTGTATTTGGGAGCTTTTGGACTGATCACAGCTGTGAGGAGGCTCAGAACATGCCTTGGGGGCTCTGATGGGCTCTGCAGAAGAAGCATTAAAATCTTTAGCTCTGTCCAGCTTAAATGAGCACAAGAGGTGCACAGCACCCAGCAAACCCTGCTCCCCCCAACTGAATTCCCACATGGTGAGCTGGGATACTGCTTTTAGTTTGTAGCCTGTGCCGAGTGTTTCTGGCTGCAATTCCTGCCTTCCCTGGCTGTTCTTTTCCCACCCCACTCCCCAGCCAACCTGCTTCTTTCCCTTCTTTATGTTTATTTCACCTCAAGCTCTCTGAGATGTGTTTGGGACAGAACTTCTGCCTCGACTGGTGCAAGCAGCCTGACGTTGGACTCCCCAAGCCAGACGTGATCCTGTTTCTCCACTTAAGCCCAGAAGCAGCAGCAGACCGAGGGAACTTTGGCCACGAACGTTACGAGTCCAGCCCCTTCCAAGAGAAAGTCTTGCAGTCCTTCTATTGTCTGATGGAGGACAAGTCCCTAAACTGGAAGGTGATGAAATGACCCTCATGGGCCATTCATGGTCTGGGGTGGGGGTCTCTCATTGTGCCCTGTGTTCTCCCTTCCTGCTCCTGGTCAGGGGGACATGTTGGGGACCAGCCAAGGGCACTGTGGGCTGTGGCAGAGGACACTGCCATGTTCTAGGACACCCTGGTCAGCTCTTGGAGCAGCTGGGATGAATCCCAGCTGACCTGCCTCTGTCACACACCCCAAAGACTGGCAGCAAACAACATGCAGCAGCAGTTTCATCTATTTCCCTTCATCCAGCCCCACACCTACTGAAATGTCTATTCCTAAATAGATTTTTCCCAATTCCATTCCAGAAATGGTGCACAGGAGGTGTAATGAGCTTGTTTTACTGCTCAGGAACAGTAACAATGTTGAGTAGTGGGGGGAACAGATGTTAACAAGGTTTTTCTCATTTGCTGGTGTCCAGTAACATGTTTCTGTATTTTTCTGTATCCTATATTTTGTCTTGGAAACAGACTGTGGATGCTTCCCAGAGCATAGAAGACTTGCACAGAGAAATAAAGTCCATTGCAGAGGAAACCATCCACGAGGTTCAGGATAAACCTTTGGGAGAACTCTGGAAATAAAAACTTGATACAGGTTAGGTCTAAAAGAACAGGGTGAAGCTCACCTCTTGGATCTCCTGTACCTGGATGACTCCCTTACCTCTCCATGCAGTAGCTACAGCTCAGATCCTGAGTATTCTTCTGGGTCCAACAGGATGCTGATGTCCTTGTTATTTCACATCCTCCTCCCCTCCATAGCCCCTTCCACATTTTTTTAAGTGAGCATGCCAAAACCATTAAATTTCTGATAAAAACCAGGAGCTCTTGTTCCAGCTCCAGTCCTGGGGTGCAGATGTGGAGCCCAGGGCCACCTCTGGACATGGACAGTTCCCACTTTCAGGGAACTGCCATGTTCCTGATTATTCTGCCTCTCTAGTAAATGCATCCCCTGTGCTCAAACCAGTTTGTAGAGGAGCTAATAAATTATTCTTATAAGCATTTGGCACAGGGCATTTTTTTCCCTCAGTATGATCATTTATCTTCTAGAAAGGTATATATTGGAGGTGAAACTGCTGCAGTTCAGGTACTAAGTCCTAGGAGAGCTGTTTCCTAGAGCTGAGGAATGAAGGGAGAAGGTGAATTCAGGCCTGCAGTGAGAACAGCACAGAAACTGAACTGCTGTGAGCAGGTAAGAGCCTGAAGTAGATGGATTAGCTCACAGCAAGGCCAGTTTGGAGGGTGAGTGGCACATCAATTATTTTAGACTGTTGCCAAGATGAAAGCAATAGTCACCTGTGGCTTCTACACAACTCCCAGTGCAATTTAACCAGCCCAGCTATGAATCACCTAAGCCAGCAGGAATGACCAGCAAATACAACAAACTGGAGTGTTCAGTCATTTGGAAGGGCACTGAGATGGGGAGGCTCTGAGATGGGGAGTTCATGCCTGCAGTGCAGTTAACTCTCCCAGCAGGGTGGGCTGCACTGATCTCCAGAGACAATCCTGCTCTAACAGACTGAACTGATCCCTGGCAGGGAAAGGAAAGGCAAGTGTTGAAAACAAAATTGCTGATAGAAGCATCAGCTGGAATGGAAGAAGCTGCTCCTTTCCCTCAGCTGGCCAGCACTTGGCAGCCCAACAGCCCTGGTGAAGCTGGTGAGTGCCACTGAATCAGCAGCACTGACACAACACAAGGGGAAGTCATTTAATTAATGGCTTTAGGGGTCTGACTGAAAAGCCAGAAATACCTGTTAAAGATCTGAGACAGCTGAGCTTACCTCGGTCACTGGGGTTAACACTGAGGTAAAACCTTATCTGGCTGATCTGTCTTTAACCATAAAACCATGAACATGAAATAAGCACTAGAATCATAGAATGGTCTGGGTTTGAAGGGATCTTAAGGATCATCTTGTGCTATGGGCAGGGACACCTTCCACTATCCCAGGTGGCTCCAATCTGGCCTTGGATACTTCCAGGGATGGGGCAGCCACAGCTTCTCTGGGCAACCTGTGCCAGGGCCTCCCTACCCTCATAAAGAAGAATTTGTTCACAATATTTCATCTAATCCTGCCCTCTATCAGTGGGAAGCCATTGTTCCTTATCCAAAGTCCCTCTCCAGCTCTCTTGGAGCCCCTCTAGGTGTTGGACTCTTCTGGTGTACAAATCAAGAGGGATATGTGTCCTGAGTGATGAGCTCTCAATGAAAAGGACCTGCCCGTGCCAACAAAGGGTACAACCTTCCAACTAAAGCCCTGTGTCCTGCTGCTGCATGGCAAAACAGGGAAAAGTGGTTATGAAACAGATTCCAAGCATTCCAAATCACACTGTGGGGTCACTGGACACCACCCACCATCTCCTTCACCTCGTGCAAGGACATCAGGACAGGCAAAGACTTTAGATCTGTTTATTCAGATAGAAATTGAAAGCAGATGAATGGAGCACAGCCCCACTTCCTCTGCTGCCTCTTCCCCTGACTACAAGACAGAAGAGGAGAAGCAGGCAGAAAGCAGCAAATAATAATTTAGTGACAGAAGCATCGTGGTTCCCAGTTCAAATCTCTGCTTTTGGACAGCACAGGGACAGTTAAGAGCATCAGTAGGTCAGTCACAGGGGAAACAGGTCATTTCTAGCCAAGTGGCACCACCCTTGGGCACACCACCATCATCTGACAGGTTCCAAACCTGAATGCACAAAGCAGAGTCTTGTCAAGGGGGTTGCAGTGTGCAGCATGCACCAAGGAACTACAGCAGCACCTTCCCTCCTGTCTGCACTGAGACAGCTCTGCTCCGTGTTTTACCTTCCTCTGTGTGGACAAAGGCCCCAGGCAGAGCTACCACCTTAAAGCAGCTAAAATTTCCAGTATAATTGGGCCTTCTCAAGGCATTCTGCCCTTTTGGGGTGATTACCTGACAGGGATTTCTTTAGCTCCTGCAGCACCTCTGTGCACACTGGGCAGGGAGGGGAGCTGGCATCTCGCAATCCTACTCGACCTTCAGGCACCTCTTATGCTTTGGGAAGGGAATGTCTGACAGGAGTAGCTGGAGGAGCTGCTGAAAAACCCACTGAGGGCACCTCGAGGAGTTTCACAGCTCACATTTTTGGTATGACAGGATTCATTCCACAGACACTCTGCCACGGTGCTGGGGCACAGGCAGGAGCCTGGCACATCTCCGCTGTCCTGTTTCACCTCTCCCAGCTGGGACTTTTTTTTTTTCAGGGCTATGGAATCCACTTCTCTGCTCAAAGCAGCTTTCCTGAAGGTCCTTGCTGTAGAGATTATTTGATTGTAGAAGTACGTGGACTGACTTGCTGAGCAACACACACATTTTCTATTCTTCTGTTCTTTCTGCTGTTACGTAAACTGGGATCAAGGTGCTCCTCTCCAGCAGCACAGCTCTGTTCCACACTTCCCCAGACAGTGTTCACTTACTGAATTCCCAGTCACCTGGAAGCTCCCTCAACTCCCTTTCTATGGTGTGTGACCAGGAGGAAGTGCTGTGCCCTGCAGGGCATGAACAGGAGTTGTACCGTAGGGATCTGCACTCCAGAGGCTCCAGGGGTGGGACAGGGCTGCTGTTCCTTGGCATTGTGAGCTGCAGTCCAGCTTGGCCAGTGAGAAGAGAAGCTGCTAAAGGCATTAACTGGACATTTCTCCTGCAAAATGACAGGTGGGCTCTACTTAAGCTTCAGCAGGGAGTCCCCCCAGAAGGATCTGGCGCTCCGATTCCCATGCCTCCCCCGGAAGGCCCAGCTGACCTGCTGATGTAACAGATAGGCTTTGCGCTCTTAAGCACCACTGCATCCACTTCCAGCAACTGTTTGCTGCTGAGAAATCCTGACTGCAGCCAGTAAGGCTGTAACAACCACCTGGTTCTTCATCCCGCTGCAGACACTGCGCGCTCTGCTCCGAGGCCGCACGGAATGCCGGGATGGACAAGAGGCAGGGATGGCAGCAAGCGCCTATGAAATCCGGTAGCCCCAGGCTCTCCAAGGAGCTTCCCTCCCCCCTTCTCCCCACACATACACAAATTTGCAGAGTCAGTTTCCTATTTGTTTTCAAAGGGACAGGATTTCAAAGTCTTCATCTTCCGAGTCAAAGAATCTTTCCAATCTGTCGGCGTCGGAGGAGTCTGGAAGAGAAGAAAGCAGTGCCTCCGTGGGATGCCCTGTCTGTCAGTGAGACCAGCATCACATAGGAGTGCCAAGTGCCCACAAGTTCCAGTGACACACCTGAGAGAAGGCTCTGAGGAGGCATTAGAACATGTCAATGGCATGGAGAGAATTATACAGGGCACAGAAGCGTGTCACCTTTCACAGATCCCAAAAACAACTCAGCTGTGACTGTTCAGCACAACCTCCCTATGCTGCAACTCTGCATTAGCAGGAGACTGTTTTGCCTCAAGAGGCTCAAAACAGGAGAACTTGCGCAGGTCTGGACTAACCTCCATGAAGGTTTCTGGCCCAATTACATTCCCCCCACCATGTAGTAGAGAATCGTTTCTGCTATAGTTACCTTTGGTACATATGCTAAGAATGTAATTACACAACATGCATTCTCTTAAAAGCAATCAGTCTATTTTGTGAGAAAAGGTAATGTAGTTGATCCCTCCTGTCCATCCTTCCAACATATGGTGAGGAAGGAGCTCACACCTGAAGGGGAAGCAACTTCAGCACAGGGGAAAGTCACGTGAGAACAATGGGCAAACTGAGGAAGTAAAGGAGAAACCTGTATTAACTCAGGCTGGACAGTCACACAGTCCCAGAATGGGTTGGGTTAGAAGGGACCTTAAAGCTCATCTCATTTCAACCCCCTGCCATGGGCAGGGACACCTCTCACTATCCCAGGTTGCTCCAACCTGGCCTTGGACACTTCCAGGGATGGGGCAGCCACAGCTTCTCTGGGCAACCTGTGCCAGGGCCTCCCCATCCTTACAGGGAAGACTTTCTTCCCAATATCCCATCTAACCCTGCCCTCTGGCAGTGGGAAGACATTCCCTCTTGTCCTGTCACTGCATGCCCTCTCCAGCTCTGGAAGGGGCTCCAAGATCAATTACTCCTAATGAGGGACAGGACTAAGTGAAACAGAGTGGCCACGGCAGATGAGAGAAGCTCTACAAGCCAGAGTAGAGTGAGAAGGACAAGTAGTCCAATGCTTGCCCATAAAGCATTTTTACGTGTAGGAAAGGCAGCAATTAGGGACAACTTAAGACAGGAAAGGATCAAGTGGCAGTTTAAGGAAATCGAGCACTCTCACAGTGTGATAAGGAAGGCTTTCAAAGTTTGTGCTACAGACAGCAAGGAGGCACAGGGTGCAGGTGCCAGGAGTGCAGCTGGTGCCTGGTGACAGGGTGGGTCTGCCCACACACATTCACTGCTCTCAGCAGAAGCTGCAACTGGCTCTTTATCTCCATGTTTGTGCATGTCATTACCAAGATAAGCAGAGCCTGACAGTCAAGATTAGTGCCCAGCAGTTGTTCCTTTTCGCACTGGCAGTGGTACATGCCAGGAAGGAGTGCCTTATGCTGGAACTAAGTGTGACCAGCCCTGTCTTGGACCATTTTCATTACATAAAATCTCAGTTTTCAGCCTTTTCAACGGACCCCTTTGATTCTTCCAAGCATTCCTTTAGAAAGCAAAGATTCACATTGCTGTGAGCTTGATTTTTTTCTCCTCAGTCATCATCACCATTCACAGAATCATTCTAAAAATCATGCTGAGACACTGTGGGATCTGCAAACCGCTAGCTGAAAGCCAAAGAACCAGATGAATTGATCCAAGAACACCAGACCAAACTCCAGAATGAACAGGGACATCTTAGAAATCACTGTGCCATCTCACACAATTTCCAGAAAACCACAGGGAGCAGGTCACCCTGAGCTCTCCCTCTTTGCATGGCCTCACCTGGGGTGAGATTCAGGACGTCAGGGTTGGAGAAGTGTGAGGGTTGGCGTTCCACCAGCTCGAACATGGGCAGGGCTCCTCTGACCAGGGCCAGCTGTGGAGACAGAGCAGAGCCATGAGAACCAGGAATTCTGCACTCCTGCTCCTCTCTAGGGGGTGATAACCATCTGTTGGGACTTCATTGCAGCTGGAAAAATGTTTTTCACATTTTTGACTGGCATCAGCAACAGAATTTCAGAGCTGTGCTCCTTTTGGTAGTTTAATGAACTGTTGTAATAGGCTTTACAATGGGATCATGCTGCAGAGAAGATGGTCTCTGTGTAGTGGTTTGGAAACAAGACAATACCTGATATTCCTTGCAGTATGAATAGAATCAGAGACTCCTTAAAGTTGGGAAAGACCTCCAAGATCATCAAGTCCAACTATTAACCCAGTACTGTCAACATCACAAATAAAACATGTCCCCAGGTGCTACATCCACATGCCTTTTGAACACTTCCAGGAATGGTGACTCCACCCCGACCTCATCTATAAACACAAACCTTTTTGATTTGCTGGCACCAGTTGTTAAAGTCTGCCTCTGTGTTGCAGAAAAAGCCCTGGGGAAAAAAAAAAAAAAAAAGATTTTATCTTCCTATATTTTAGATTGATCATTCCAGACTTAAGGCCCTGTATGATCAGGATCATACATGATCAGGATTGTGAGCAGTTAATCACTCCCAACTGCCTTGCTTTGCCATGCATACACTGCCCTGTGTTAACTGAACACTCCCCAGAGGCTTGGTGTGACCAGGCTATCCAAGTGCTGGAACCATCAAAGCCTGTTCTATTGCAGAAGGAAAACCAGGAGGACCAACCCCCATGGAAACAAAGGGCAGGCACCTCAGGCTCAACAGAAAACAAGCCACAATGCATAGACTCAGGAATGGATTCAAATCTGCCCATCAAAAGGCAGGAATCAAAGCCCAAACTAAACGTGAGAGAAGGACACGGCTCCACAAAGAATAGCATTTAATTGCCATGCAAGGGAGACTTCTCTGGGCCAAACCTCTTCCTGCACAAGGAGCTGCTTTATGGACACCACCAAAGCCCGGGGCAGCACTTGCCCAAGAGCACAGCACTGCAGAGTACCCAGCCCATCACCACTGCCTTTGCCAGCTCCCTGGGGAAAGGGAGAGCTGTGGAGCAGAGAGCCCAGCAGTGCTCCCTGGGGGTGTGATGGGGGACAGGGACACACCACGGCAATGGAGGGGTCGAGCTCGGCGATGCTCATCCTGCACGGAGGGTGCTGGCAGTGGAAGCTCTCGTCGGGGAGGCAGCTGCTGTCACTGGGCTCCACTGCTGGCTGCGTGGTGTGGGGATCCAGGTAAATGAGCTCCTCACCTGCACAGGGAGGCAAGGACACATCAGTGGGAAGAACCATGCCAGAAGCTGGTCCCTGGCGAGATAGGAAGAGGGAGAGCAATGGCAGAGCCAGCTCTCGTAACCACACAGAGGAACCCATATTCTAGGGACAACTCACTTCCAGCCACTTCCCCAAAGGCTTCCCAGCCAAGCACAGGGCCAGCTGCCAGAACCACAGTGGCCACTCCACAGGGACACCCTGGGATTGAGGCACAGGCACTATCTGGGTACTGTTCCTGCCCATCCCTTCCAGGGTCCCAGGTAAGATCGAGTAGAACCCAGAAATCTAAAGCACAAGTACCTGAGGTCTCAGGCAGAGGGAGGAAAATCAGAGGGAAGGAAGAGAGCAATGACAGTTTGTAGTGTTTGAGGAAGGGTCACCTAAAGGACAGTTAAATCCAGCCAAGCCCCACAGGGAGGTCAGCTCTGAATGCAGGAAGCAGGTTCTGTGCTCTCTTACAGACAGGATTTAGTGTTACCCAGTGGCAATTTATGTTCAAATCTGCATCACTCAGGTGAAAGGTTCAGACCACAGCAGCCTTCCACGCTTCCAGCAGGAAGGGAACACCCTGCAGCATGCACTACAGGCCAAGCAGGAGAGCTGTGCACCCCACAAGCACTTTTTAGCTGCGGGGAGATGATCGGACAGTCTTTGCAGACCTCTGGGCACTCACCTACATAGCCAATGAAGTAATGAGCACTGTTTGGCTTCCCTCCGATCACTCCCAGGGACTGGGGCATCGTGAAGCAGTGCTGGAAAAGCAACACAGAGAACACACAGCTGGCAGACAGTGAGACAGCAGGTGGGGATGAAGGCAAACATCCAGAAATGCAGTGGGAAAGATGGACAGGGACACAGGAAATCAACAACTCTAGCAGCAAACCCAGCCATTTCTGGAGAAAAGCTCCATCAGGAAGGTAGAGGGCTGCAACACAGGGCCTTCTAGGAACATGGAAGCAGCTCAAAAACACTCTTCATTGCTGACAGGAACACACGGGTGGACCAAAAGGAAGAAGCTGCACTACCCCAGGACTCAGTATGGCAAGTCTTGGCTCTGCTTTAGTCAATGGCAAGATCCCTGGAGCTGTCATCAGGTTGCAACAGTGCTCTTGGGAGGGAACCATCATTCAGGAAACAGTTTCAGTTCCTTACACACCTGCAGCATGCAAGCACCACCTACTGAGTTAAGGGAAGTAACCTCAGGGGAATGTGGAGCCCTCTTACCCACACAGCTCAGAGCTTGCTAGCACTAGTACAGGAAGACAATGTGCACCCTGTCTTGTGCAGGTACCCTGCACACCCCAAATTCTGCAGCTTCCCAATACTCCAACCTGCAACCACCTCCCAGCTCCTGGCCTCAGTCTGCAGCACCAGCCTCAGAGCCACAGGGAGTGTGGAACACTGCAGTAACTAACCCTCAGCTAGTTACTAACTAGTAACTCAGCTAGTTACTAGTTACTAACCCCAAGCTAAGTATAGTTGTGCTGCAGAAATGCTTCAGCAGGTTTGTGCCATCTAAACAGTGAGATTAAGCTGTGAAGTAAGATCCTCAAAAGAAAAATAACCTATGAAAGGCCCAACTTCCCAATCCCACCCCACTTTACTGACTGGAGCCTGCAAGAACCTATTTACTGACCTGACCGGGGTTCTCTCTCCACACGTTTTTCTTTTGCAAATAGGACAATCACCTCTGAGTAATTACTTAATTCACACGAGGATCTTTAAGCATCACCCCAGCAGGAATTAAGCTCCAGGTCCCCTACCTTTAGTGTTTCAATATAGGCTTCATTGATCTCTGTGAGCCCAAGGCGGAGAGGTATCAGCAGCACCAGTGGTTTCCACAGCACAAGCCTGTCCCTAAGCCCTGGATCCTCTGGGTACCCGTTATAGAGCACGTCTGACTCCAGGGCAGGACATGCTGCAGCTCCAGCACATGGCAAGTTGGATTGGCAGAGCCGCCCTATGGAAAGGGAACAGGAGCAGAGAGCATCAGGAATCACCTCCATTTCCAGGATTTGAGTCATTCTAGTCAACAATTAAAAGCCTACAGCACTTAGAAACAAGAAAAGCTTGAAGAAGTGCAGAACTGCTGGCATTGTGTGATGGGTGGACCCCCTGCTTCAGGGCTCAGCCTTTCAGCTAAGCTCACACCAAGTACTCACAGCTACCATCTGCTGGGCACTGAAAAAGCCAGTTCTTCCAGAAGGTGAGCCAACAAGGTTGCATGAACTGATTAGGAGGTCAGGCAACAGTCCTGAATTCACAGAGCTTGTAGGCAGAAAGAGAAAAGTCTGGATTGTCCAACTTCAAAGGAGTTCATGGAGGATATGAATGGACTGAGCGGGGACAGTGTTATGGCTTAATACAGGAAACATTCACCTGTAATTAATGTGTGGCAAGATACAAAACATGGCATACAAACTGTCTGGAGCAGTTACAATTTTCCTAAAGCTCACTACAGTTTCCTAAAGGTTTTAACCTTCATAAACTTTGTTTGGGATCATTCAGCAGCTACTTTACAAACCTAAAGCAGGATAATCATTACACTCTGCAATTCCAGCATAAGCTTTGCCTCTAACATATGGAGCAGCAGAACTCCTCAGGCATACGCACTCTGCATCCTCATTCTAGAGGCTTGACAAACACACAGCCAGGCTGTAATGCACACAGCTTATGTAAATTCTGGTCCAGAAACAACTCCAACCCTACCTGTCTCACTGGCCAGTTTCATTACGTGCTGGGTGTGTGTGGAAAAAAAACCCCAAAGAAACCCACAGCACTTTAATCATGAAGCCAAGGCAATTAGACAAAATGCCAGAGGCTCATTTAATTTATTCCTGGCCTAAACTGAATGCCAGGACACTCTAGCAGGTAGGACATGATGTAAACACCTTCACCAGCCATTTCAGCTTGGGATTTGTCCACTACTGAGAGCTTCAAACCCAGCTGAAGGAGGACAATGTTATACCCAAATTTAGAAAGAAATAGGACTTTGATCTAAAGCCTGAGGAGGAGAAACAACCTGCATGGAAGTTGGCAGTTCCTCCCTGTGCTGTCCCTCAAGGAGGGACAAGATGTATGTGTGCATCTCACCGTTACCAGAGGTCCTGAGGAAACTTAAAGTCATTATTTGTAGTGATTTCTCCTGTTAAAACAGGTTCTAGGCAGGCTACTGATGATCTGAAATCAGCTGCCAAGCCAGGGCTGTTGCTGAATGAGGTGTCACTGCAGGTTTCCTCATCAGGCAAAGCACTTGGCAATCCTGCACTGTGATGTGAACATATTTCACTTCAGTTTAAGCAGCAGAGAGCTTGGCACAGACTAAATTCACCTTGATCTTTGGCAGGCTTTTGCAGTGCTATGGTGTCACAGCATAGCAGAACCTGCCTAAAGTTTCCCAAACCATTTACTGCAATCATATTCCACCCCTCTCCTGCTGTGGCTGCTGCTGTCAGGTACTGCCTTTACTGTCTTGGATTCTCATCACCTTTCTGAGGCACAGAATCCTCCAATGCCCAACTGAGAGCCCCTTTCTGATGGAACACTGACTCTGAAGGGATAAAGGTGCATGTTTCCTCACTGCTGTAGCAAAAGGCATTTCCTGTGAACCTTTGGCTGAACCATTTCAGTGACCAAATTATCATATAACACAATTTCTGTCAACATTTGGGGCACAAACTTTCCAACAAAACCCTGCAGACATGTAACACATCAGACCCACTCACACAGTGACTTTCAGACCCTGAACAGGGACTTGAGGAAAACAAACACACACCCCCCTGCCCATGACAAGCTGTATGGACACAACACTTGAAGCAGCATCAGTGCCACACAGATAGAGCCTCACAGCCAGCATGCTTCAGCTCTAGAAGTGATGTTTTCCACTCCAGAGATGGATTCTCCTCATATCCTTCCCTCCCTGCCCATTTTGTTCACGTTCCTTGTCAGTGATCTGTTCTGCTTTTCTTACCCTGCCTAATAGCAGAGACATTCATATGAGAGAGGAAGCAGCCATTTACTCTTTGCTACTTGTGTCCATAAGGAAGTCTGACAGTGTCTTCCAAGCAGCTCCCACTGTTGTCTGGAGGTCAGCAAACCTTCTCTCCAGATCCAGCCAGAGGCTTTATCAGATGAAATAGAAGTCAAACAAGGGCCTTCCCTAGCCTAGAACAGCAACTCTCACCTCGTTTCAGCTTGGCCACAGCGTTCATAGATCACAGAATGGTGAGTGTTGGAAGGGGCCTTAAAGTTCATCCATTCCACCCCCTGCCATGGGCAGGGACACCTCCCACTATCCCAGGTTGCTCCAACCTGGCCTTGGACACTTCCAGGGATGGGGCAGCCACAGCTTCTCTGGGCAACCTGTGCCAGGGCCTCCCCACCCTCACAGGGAAGAGCTTCTCTAAGACAGAATTCACGTACTTCATGCCTGTTCTGCTTGTCATGCTCTCCCCCTTTTTCTGGCTTGTTGCTGCCAGAGGATACAGCACATTCCCCCTGTGTGGTACTTACGGATCTCTTCCATCACCACTGTGTTGTCCATGGCTATATGTACTGCCAGGGAACTCCATGTGTCAAAGGTTGCAAGTTTTCTGTAGGAAAATTAGAAACAAATCAGGAAGGAAGGATCAGTACAACTACAAGACAAAGGGAGTGGTGTATCAGAGAGGAGAAACTGGATTAGGAGAGATTGGCCTAATCAATCATGCTGTGAAATGTGCCTTGCTACAGGCAGAGTTGGAGATTTCATTACTGCCAGAAATAAAAAGAATAAACAAGGTTGCAAATGGGATCACACCCTGATACAATCTCCAGGTGTCATTCCTCACTCAGAGAGTGAGCCAGCATTAGAAGTAAATAGTAATAAGTGAAATAAAAGCACTTTGACTTGCCATACATTATCTCCTACACCTGCACCAGAGCCTGGGCTGACTCAGCTTATGGCCTGACCTGGGAAAGCTGCTAAAGGCAATCCCAGCACATCCCAGAGGCTCCTCTCCCCAGGTGAGGGGAGAACAGTGACAGAAGGCACGCCACGCTCCAACACCCTGTAAGCTCAGAGGTTCCACAGGGAAAAGGACAAAAGCAGCCCTTACTTGAGCACCTGTGCCACTGTGTTTGGTCCGTACCACTGGCCTATGGATTTTCCCTCTCCAACTCCCATCTGGGCTGCAGTACAAGGAAAAAATAAATTAGTAAATCATTTCACCCACTCTGCATCTCTTCCTAAGCAGGCTTGTATCTAACAGGCAAGAATTCTCCCTTGGAAACATTGAATCAGCAGAATTTACCCTTTTATGGGGTATGTTGGTGTAGATGGGGGTGAGAAGCACATCCTGAAGGACTGTAAAGCCAAGTCCTTTCCCCAAAATGCAGCAGCATAGAAGTTCAAAGGGCAGTATTGCCTCAGAAGCAGCTTTATTCAGTGTTTGATCACCAGACCTGCCCTGTAACCCAAGGTGTGTTCACTGAAGCTATGGGTACCTTAGCACTCCACAGGACACACTGTAACACAGGCTGCTTCCCTTTTATTTTTCAGTGAAGTTTATATCAAGGGGAGATCCTTCTTTACTACTTTTGCCACTTCTGAGCATTTCTTTCCTCTTACCTATCTGGTGGATGGAGTAGTAGCTGTCTTTTTTGTCAATGAAGGCATTAAGAACATTGAAGTAATTATCCATCTGCCTCTTCCCTTTTATCCACCTCCAGTCTAAGGCAGAAAATGGGATATATGAAACAAAACATGGTATTTATTAGCAACTAGAGGCTGCAAGCTGCAATTCTCTTCCTGTGCATCAACCAGCTGACCCAATTTTCATGTTATCTTATTATCAGGCACCCAACAGTAAAGGACTAATTTTAAAAGAAAAGAAAGCGTTCTTATGGTTGGGATAAAGAAATACCACCCACAGAACAGCAAATAAACCAAAAAAATCAGAAAATACAAGTATCTATGTAGAGTTGGAGACAACAAGGAAAAACCTGCTCAGAGTTCCCAGCAGACTTGAGAAGAACTTTTGAGAAGACTGAAGACAAAGTGACAGAGCCCTCAGCAAACCCCAGCTGCAGCTCTTGTAAGGATAAACATAACTTGTGGAAGTCAGTGTGGGCTGGTTTACCTCTTCCCAAGTGCCTGCAGACCAAGGCCTGAGCAAAGATCATCTGGCCACAGCGCAGCATGCAGCCCCAGCCAGTGTCAGACGTGGGGCCTGTCCCTCCTGGGGAGACAAGAAACAGGGAATGGGTGGCAAAACAGTGCCAAGAGGGAGAGATGCAGGCACAGCAACCCTGCAAGGGCAGCAGGCTCACCAGCACATGAGGCAGGGAGTGAGGACTAGCTCAGCTCACCCGCCAAAAATGAGAACCAAACGCGTGGTTTTCAGTGAGTAACTTAATGGCATCCCTTAAAAACAAATGAACAAACCCCTCTAACTGAAAGGGGGAAAATATGTCCAAGGGAAATCCAAACAACCCAACAGAGAGCTGAATTCCTCAGCAGCACAGCAGCTTGGCTGCAGATTCCCAGCCCAATCCAGAGACAGTTCCACACAGAGATGTCTGTTACAGGTGACTCTTTTTCATTTTGAAAAGGCAACTCAACTTCCAGAACAAATGAGTCCCAAGGAATCCCTACATAAAGCAGAAGTAGCAATGACTGGCTAAGATCCAAAGTGAACAAGTAGTTAGGCAAAAAAACCCCAAAACACCCCAGCAATTTAAAAAAAAAGACACATCCTACATAATGTTGGAGAATAAGGGCCTTTTGGTCTTAAACAAGTACTCTGCACAAGGAGAAAAATCACCCAGAGAACTATTTAATCAACTTCTTCATGGTCAGCAACTGTCTTCTCTAATTTCACCAGTAATTTATAACATATGCAACTTCCAAAAGTGATAATATTTTATGAAATTGGCATTAGACAGTCCCCTAGCCCTTACAACGTTTAAGTGGGCAAACACAGAGGAACACGACAAACAATAACAGGGATGACTGAGAGAAAAAAATACTAAAAAATTTTACTGTACACATGCAAATCATACTTATTCTGTAAATGGGAAATGCCTCAGAAAATGGTGTCTGTCTTGGCCCCACAGCCTTTAATGACTCACAAAACCCCAACTGAGTGTGTGAGCCAGTTCAACATGTGCTAACCCTTAAACACATGTTTAACTATGGTGCACAAACATGAATTTAAAGGAATTAAACTGCATCAAAGGTGTCTCAGAGCTTGTGAGGCAGAGAGTTTCCCAGCAGGGAAAGAACAGCACAAGCCAGAAGGACCAGTTACCAAGAAGTCTCTTCTCCAAACCTGAGACACATTCCTTCCCCACTGGCTGCTGGGGGACATGGGTGGGGCTTGGAATCCCATGTACCTGCTCTTGGATCTCTTCTGATACACCCTGCACCCAGAACACAAAACTAAACCCCAGAAGAGGCCATGCAGAATATCTTAAGGAACCAAGACATCCTCCTTCGAGTTCACTGGGAAATATTCCCCATATTACTACAGTTCCTGTGTGTAAAAGACACTCCAGGCATTTAAAACCTCTGCACACAAACAAAACCCAACACAGTCTAGAGTAGGTGCCCAAAGGCAGCAATTCCTGTATCAGAACTCTTGCTTTCATCATTTTAATCCACTTCAAGCCCAAGAGGAGGCTTTAAAACCACTGCTATCCCTCATACCCAAAGGGATGAGAAATTCTCGTTATCAGATAAGCAAAAAGTCTGTCTGATCAATTAAATGAAGTGCATTTCAGATCCTTATGAATGGAAACGCCGCCGTGCTTGTGCCACCTTTTGTTAGGGATTATGACCATTCCCAGGATGTCTCCACAGTACATACCAATGGCAGGGAAGTTCTTCCTGTAGGTGAACCAAAGCCGAGAGGTCACATCCAACAGGATCTCTTCCTTCTCTGCAAAGTGTTGAACATTGAAAGGCACACACGTGAGGGTGGCACCAGCACAGCCAAAGCCACCTCCCACTCACAATCCCCAGGGACAACAGTGTCCTGCTCCTCCCAGGCTGGCACAGTGTGGCTGAAGAACAGGGCAGTGCTGCTGTGCACAGAAAGCTTCCTCTCCCCCCAGAAAATAGCTGCAATCACCTTGAGGACACTACAGCCAGACATACGAAGAGGTAAACCATCTTCTTTTCTCTGAGTACCCCCTGCCTCCACCATCCAGCTCCCATGACATGTCCCAGTAACCACCATATGGTGACTTTCCGCACAAAAATACCCCAGAGTCTGCAGACAGACAGAAGCCTGGCAGTTCAAACCCACGTGCAGCACTAACCAAGTCCTCTGGAGAGTTAAAAGGTTGCATTGGCCCTGTGAAATACCTGTAAAAACACTGTATTTCCTGCCCAGGATCCAGACAGGTTCTTTGGTCTCAGGGAAGTCTTCATACTCAAACCTGAGGGTGTCATAGGTCAGAGTAGCTGCAAAGAGAAAGGAGAAATTACACGCCTTTCACACATCTTGCCTTGTGTTTGAACAAGCAAAGCTACAGAGTGAGAGCTGCAGTGGCTCAGTAACTCACACCCCAGAGCCTCCGCCCTGCACCCACCAGCCCTGACTCTCCAGAGGCAGGAAAGCTGAGGGACTTCCAGGTTAGGTCAGCTCCAGGTTCTGCCTGGGGCAGAAAACATCTAAAACTTTGGCTGGCAGCTACACCATCTCCCAGAACAGGCATGTCATCAGCAGTGACATCCAGGTTCTCTTTTCCAGTGAGCAAAGGAGTTAAAATCCTCTTCCAGAGAATGTAAATTTTGAGGGAAGGACACACAAAACACAGACCATGTTAAGATGGGATCTAAACCTTGCTCAGTCCCTCCTCAAAAGGCTACACACCCAGCAGAAGCCCTTATGGGTGTCAGCTACAATGTGAGGAAGGCAGTTTTTGGAAATCAGGCACTTTAAAGTAGCCTGGAAATGAACTACCCAATTTTGCAGGTGTCAATTCTTTAACAAACCACCTGTAAAATTTAAAACAGAGCTAAACCAGACTGTTCTAAACTATTAAAGCAGTGATTGAAAATCCCCCTCACAGCAAATGCAATACAATCTGCAGTGATGTGAACTGAGTTTAAACCAGGACAATGGTTCCAAGCCTATCTCAGTCCCATTCCCTGGAAAAGCCATCACGCCTCACTTCTGGCTTCCCAGGAGTCACCTGACGCTTCACAAGACTTTGGCCTCCTGTATCTCATCAGCCTTCTGCCCCTGGGCTCTCTGACCTCGAATTCCAATTCCAAACATCCAAGAAAACACTGGAGTAGCAGCAGAAAGACACTAAGCTGAACTACTGTTTAAGCAGGAACTTGGGCAACAGAGATAACAAACAGCTCCTACATCAAGTTTTGAGTCAGACTCTGCCTTAACCCCCGCCCAAAGAAATTTAAAGCACGTTCCTTGTGAGATTTAGTCCTTAAGGCTGCTCCAGACACATTTAGGATAGCACACATTCCCATTCCCATCCCATGATGTGACTCCTCAGCAAGCTAAGACCAGCAATTCTGCTTGCACAGAGATGTCCCAGCAAATTACTGCAGTCTCCTCTAACAAACTTTAGTAGGGAAATTAAGGATTTCTGTCTCATTTACTACCCAAAGTTTACCAATTTCTAGATTCATAAAGAGACAGGCTCTTAACATAATCCCTGAAGTTCTCAGGAAGGTTTTAAAGCTCCGAGGAGTATTTTGTGGTTTGTCAGCACATGTGCCATGACACTGCACATTCAGGAGAGTGCCAGGCTTGAAGCCCTTCAGCTGGATGCGTCTCTGTGTGTCCAGCTGTGCATCCCAAAAGTGAGGTCAGACATTGGTGCCACGTTGGTGTTTTGGGAGAAAACACCCAAAAAGGCACAACTGCTGAAGGCGGGAGTTCAGGTTTCCCCTCTGCAGGGAGGAAAATTCAAGTGATTGCTCCCAGTTGATATCAAGGACCTTATAATGGGAGCAGTAAACTCCCCACAAGGCTTGAGGTCACCGAGTGTTTCCTCTACAAGCACCCACCTTCTTATCTAAGCTCTATCCCTTGTGCTATTGCCCAGATGGGCTAAATATGAGCCAGTGGGACCCAAACAACCCAGGCAGAGGCACAAAGAGTGTCCCAGCACTCACTGGAGTCTCTCTCCCTCCTACAGCCAGAGACAAAGGGTCTGAAAAGAAATAAACCTGGAAATTCCCCAAGCAGGAATCCTGTTTGAAGCTGCTCCTCTCAGCTGCAGAAGCCGTGTGAGATCAGCACATTTCTCAGGCAGGGCTCCAAAACTTCACCTTCACGGTCTATTTTAATTACTGACCTCTGAGCATCCAGGACAGTGGAGCAGCAGCTTGTGCAGAGAAAGATGTGCAGTCACTGCACATCAAACACAACAGCTGGACTTCACACGGATTTCCAGGTTTTAAGAGTGCCAGCCCTGCACAGCTCACCCTAAGAAAGGCAGCCTTGCTTTCCAGGAGCCCTGGACACACTGGGAATGAAGCAAGGCTGGCTGGATCTCTGCCCCATGAACACACCACCCATGGGATCTGCAGAACACGTTCTCATCCCAGAAAACCTCAGCAGGAAAGGCAAAGCTTTGTACACACCACTACAGAATTACAGGATGGTTTGGGTTGGGACCTTAAAGCTCATCCAGTCCCACCCCCTGCCATGGGCAGGGACACCTCCCACTATCCCAGGTTGCTCCAACCTGGCCTTGGACACTTCCAGGGATGGGGCAGCCACAGCTTCTCTGGGCAACCTGTGCCAGGGCCTCCCCACCCTCACAGAGAAGGATTTCTTCCTAATATCCCACCTATCCCTGCCCTCTGGCAGTGGAAAGCCATTCCCCCTTGTCCTGTCCCTCCAGGCCCTTGTCCAAAGTCCCTCTCCAGCTCTTCTGGAGCCCCTTTAGGCTCTGGAAGGGGCTCTGAGGTCTCCCTGGAGTCTCCTCCAGGCTGAACAATCCCAGCTCTCCCAGCCTTTCCTCATTGGAAATCTTGACATAGCCCAAGAAAAACCATCTAAATACACAGAATTAGGGTAGAGGGTGAAATTTTCTCTCCCTTCTTATATTTTTAAGCTGCACAATGAAAGACCCAAACGAAAAAAATATTATCCCCCCTGTACCAAACAGAAAGGGAGGCACAGCCCGAGTGCCCCCGTCAGTGCTGGAGGCCAGAGCTGTGCTCTCAGTGAGTGCAGAGCCCCAACAGCCACCAACACCATTTACTTCTCCATCAGCTTTGGGAAACAAATCCACAAAGAGTCAACACTCGATGACTCAAACAGAAACACAGCAGGTGATTTTTCTTCGTGGTTTGAAACAACACAAATTCTGATTATCTGAGCATGAACGAGGAGTTAAGAAACAGCCAGGGAGGAAAGTCAGTGAACTGAAAAGTGGTGCTTTCTTGGAGGCCCAGAACAAATAGTTCAAAGTTTCCCTGTTGAGTCCCTGAATGTCCTGGGAGCAGGGCTGGACACCAGGGGCTGGAGCCCAGGGATCCTCTAGCCCCACTGCCCACCCCGGCGAGGTTCTCCTTCCCTTCTCACGATCACACCAAGGGGAAAAACACATCTCCCGGCTCAGGCTGGGCAAGTTCACTCGCTGGAACAGGGACACGTCCTGTTCCCAGGTGTGACACCGGATCCAAGGACGCTCCCAGCCAGACCCCGCTGGCAACAGCAGCGCCAAGGACAAAACAAGCCGGGACAGCCGGAGCTGCGGATTCCCCAGCACACGCGGAGGAGGAGCCCATGGAGCACAGGGAAGCGTTTGTTCGGATGGAACAAGGCTTATCCCCGCGGAGGGGGTGGAAGCTGTTACTGCACCCGGGCTGGAGGGAAGCGGGTCCCAACACAAGAGCCAAACACCGCTTTTCACCTTCCCCCGTAGGAAAGCAAGAAACTACACCGCCAACAGCTCTGCTGGAGCCCTCAGCGAGGGTGGCGAGGGGCCGAGTCGCCTTCCCGCTCCCCGGCGACGCTTTCTCACCCCTCCAGAGTCACCCTCTCACCTCCTCCCCCCGAGCCGCCCTCCCGCCGCCCGCGGCCTCCCGGAGAGCGGAGCCCCGGGACACCGGCGCTGCCCTCACCCC
>WEIV01018626.1:85064-100955 GCA_013390005.1 Calyptomena viridis
GGGCCCGGCCCCGGCCTGTCCCCCCAGCCCTCAGTGCGAGCCCCCCGGGCTCGGCCCCCCGTCGCTCTCCGGGGATGCCGCCCGAGGTGAGTCCCCAGGGGAAGGTCCCGAATTCGGGAGTCCCGTTGGAAACGGCGCCTGCTTCCCCTGCTAGGGCTTCCTTTCACTCCAGGCGTTTCTACACCTTGTTTATCGGATGTTGTTAAACGCAGCCGGTGTCGGCGTCCCCCGGGCTGCGGGGGCAGCGGCAGGCAGTGTGTTGGCTGAACGGGGTGTTTTTGGGGATGGTCACATCCTTGTGGATAGGCTGTTTCCTCGTGGGTTAGGTGAGTGGAATCATTAATGGGTCGGTTGCTGATGGAAATGGAAACAACACTTTTTAGTCCTGTGTTTTTGGTGAAGCGGAGCTGTTAACGTGGGGAACAAATACCAAATATTTGAACCCAAAGTGAAAAAAATCTTTAAATGAGATTAACCTGTCAAAATACAGCTTTCACCAGAATCTCCTAAGCCAAACCGTCACTTTGGGTTCGATCATCTTAAAGGTCTTTTCCTACCTTAACACTTGTATGGTTCTGTGATTCAAGACTACCAATCCTTCTGATTTCCAAAACATGGCTTGCTTTTCCATGGGTTTTGTCCGTTTCTCTTTCAGGTTCCCTCTGAAGGATTCAAAGCGCCTGATTCAGTGGCTGAAAGCTGTCCAGAGAGACAACTGGACCCCCACCAAATACTCCTTCCTCTGCAGCGAGCACTTCACCAAAGACAGCTTTTCCAAGCGGCTGGAAGACCAGCACCGGCTGCTGAAGCCCACTGCTGTCCCCACCATCTTCCAGCTCACGGAGAAGAAACACGACAAGCTGGATTATGTCAGGAGCCGAAGGAAAATAGCGAGGCAGGCGCCGCTGCGGGATGGGGAAGCCCCACGGGAAGGAGGAGGTGAGGTAGCGCAGAGGGCCCTGTCTGCTGGCCAGGACTCGATGGTGACACAAGGGACAAAGGAGATGGAGGAGGCGACTCTGCAAGTGGAAGTGGGGTCAGTGCCGGAGGAGAAGGAGGCCCTCCGCAGCCAGCTGGACAGCCCTCGGAGAAGGACGTTAGGGGATAATTTGGCTGCAAAGGCTGGAGCTCAGAAGAAGCCCGAGAGGTCTGCTGTGGAGGACTGTCCCAGGGGCGGCCGGGCGGGCAGCTGGGTGGCAGAGAGAAGCGGCGTGTCCATCGACGACTTCACCCCTCCCGCCTCCGGCGCTTGCAAGTTCATTGGCTCCCTGCACTCGTACAGCTTCTCCTCCAAGCACGCCAGGGAGAGGCCGTCCCTGCCCAAAGAGCAGCTGGAAAGGAAAAGGCCAAAGAGAGACGTGGAGCCGAGCTGCAGCAGCCACCTGCTGGGACACGAGAAGGCCGCAGCAGAAGTCTCCCCGACCTCCTCCCTCACCGCCACCCCCCAGAAACCCTCGCAGGGGCTGTCGGCCTCCCCGGCAGACCTGACCCCCCGCCCGGCCGCTGAGGCCGTGGTGGGGCACAAGGGCGACACAGACGCCAACCCCATGTCCATCAATGAGGTCATCATGTCGGCCTCAGGGGCCTGCAAGCTCATCGACTCCCTGCACTCCTACTGCTTCTCCTCCCGGCAGAGCAAGAGCCAGGTGTGCTGCCTGCGGGAGCAGGTGGAGAAGAAGAACGGGGAGCTGAAGCTGCTGAGGCAGAGGATCAGCCGCTCTGACAGCCAGGTCAGGAAGCTGAAGGAGAAGCTGGATGAGCTGAAGCGGATCACTTTCCCTTACTTGAACAGCCTGCTATCCCAGGACTGTGGTCAGTATTCCCAGGGGCGCTGCGCTGAGGCAGAATTCCCGGTTTTCTTAGAGGCTGCCCAAGCTGGAGGTTGTAAAAGTGTGATGGGGAAAAGGTATGAAAAGGGGCATTTTGAGAAGAAGTGCTTGCGTTAGACCAACAGATAGATACAGGTGAAAGAATTTGTTTGGGGGGCACACAAGTCAATTTTTATATCTTAAACATTTCCAAGATGTGGAATGGGAAGTTAGGTTGAGCTGTTGCATGTATACTCTTGATGAATTTTTTTTTTTTCTTCCTGCATTATTTGAAAACTTGTTTGTGACTCAGTGGCACCTTTTAGGATTTGCCTTCTTCCTTTGGAGTGTGCCTGTGATTTTTTTTTTGGTGTTAATGTGCTGTTGTGGCAGCAGGGATCTCGGAAAGCTGTTGTTGTCCTCTCCAGTGATGCAGGAAGTACTTTTGATCTTGAATTCCATACGCTGCAGTCAGTACTCGGGATACAGGAAATATAAGTGAGGTGGGAGGTATCAAACATGACCATGTCGTGATACACAGCGAGGTTACCATTTGTTAGCAAATGTCTGTGTTTGCTCTGATCACTTCCTCCTTCAGAAGGCAGGAAATTGATAGTAAAATGGGAAGTGGTGGAGAATGACTTCTCTATCAATTAAAAAATAATAATTAAACACCTGAAAGCATAGGGGAACCCAGTGAGGGATGAGGACATGTAAAAAGTAGAAGTCAAATTGGGCCAGAACATTTTTTTCTTACAAGAAAAAGTGTCTTTGGACATAAAACTTCTGCACAGTGACTCTGGTTGTAAGGTACAATTCAAGGCAAAAGTTTAGGACCCTCTAATGATGTTTGGTGTTTGTGTTTCTGCTGAAAAAATGTGGAGTTACTTTGTGAAGGATTCGTGACGTGGGGCTTGCTTGGAGAAGTCTTCACCCATGGAGTGTGATGGGGGTCCCCTAATTCTCATCTCTCCTTTAGGAGAAAACTTCATGGCTCCTTCTGGAGCCACTGGACGTGGTCAGAAAGGTCAGAAGACTGATGTTCTTCTGCATGTCTTTTGAGAAGTGAGAATTTTACAATCTTGTAAAAGATAGTCTTTATATATGTTACATATTCTATTTTCTAAGGGAAAATGTCATTTTTAGCTGTGGACCTGTGTATTTGTTTCCTGCTAAAGGCAATGCCTTGGGAATGGTGAATGCAGGTTGTTCCCTATCTGCATCCCAGCTCCATGTACTGCAGCACCCTTCTCGCTGCTGCCTTCTCTTCACTTGCTTCCATGAAATCCCAAAGATGAGCTTCAGGCCCACACCCACTAAGAAGAGCTTCCTTTTGATGTTCGTTCTCCCCTACTTTCCTCTCATGAGACAAAAGAGTTTCTGCTGGCTGTATCCAAACTCCAGCTGGCTGGGAAGAGCAGGTTTCTGCAGAACTGTGCACAGCAGTCCCTGCCAGCCACACTTGAGGCTGTTCCAGCTGTCAGGATGTGTGTTTCCCAACCTGTTTTACCAGGGGGATTGACTCACTGCTTTTAGGAGAAGTCCCTGGCTGTTTCCTGCCACGGTGGCCTTTTCCATGTCAACTTTGAATTTAGTCACTTGTTTGGTAGGAAAATGTTTCCTGCTGTTTCATGGGCTACTTCTGAGGTGCATGGATGGAAGGCTGAGGAATGCTGTCAGCACAGGAGCATGGACAGGCAGGAGGGGCTTGGATGCACTGGGAGAAATTGGGGAGAGCCAGTGAGCAAATAGGGACCTGGTGTCCTGGGGAAGGGGAGAGATCCGAGGTGCTCCTTCCATCACCTCCTCTTCACTTGCTCCAATTTGGTCTGTGTGTAAAACTCCATCTCCCAGGAGGCAGCAGGATCACTCTGACCCAGGCATGAGATCACTTCCCTCATAGCCATCTTACCAGCCTGCACAAAGCACTGCTGGGGGCAGAGGGGACTAGAGAGAGAGCAAAATATCTGCAGATATGGCTGGGCATGGAGCAAACACAGGTAGGATGCCGTGGGATTGGAGTGTCTGTGCTCACCAGAGAGGCAAAGCTCTCAGAATTCAGCTGCTTGGGCACATGTGGAGCCTCTTCCATGCTGCATGTCTGCTTTTGTGAAGGTCATGTTAAAGGCAGGAGAGTTAGCAAAATGAGTCTGTGTGAAAAATGGTTAGAATTTCGCTAGGAGTCTGTGGGAAGTCATCATTCCTTCCAGCTTGGGTTTGACTGACTATTTGTACTGAGCCATTGTAGAAATTGGGTCATTTATAGTACTTTTTACATGAAAATGAAGCATAGTTAGTGGGCTCGGGGAACAAGCAGAGATATTCAAACTTTAAATATGTGGTTTTATGCCAACGTGGGGTCCTGATGCTTGGTCTGTGGTGTTTCCCATGGGAATAGCAAAATCCCATTCCTCAGTGGCAGTGAGGAGTGGGGTTGTGCATGGATGGAGATGCTGTGCCTTCACACCAGCAACGGGGCCCTGTCCAGTTCAGCTCGGAAATGAAATGTGTCCAGTGGGTCCCAGGGAAATGGCCTCCCCCAGGGCAGGCACTGCTAACCTGGCAGCTGCACCTTGACTTGGAGCTAGATTGTGGAAGAAAAGGGCTTTTATCCTGAGACAGCAGGTGCTGCCTGTGGGTGTTTGTGCCGTGTCTGGGATGGGAATGGCCGGGGTAGAAGGCCAGTCCATAGTGTAAGTATTACAGAGAACAAGGGAGCTATAAAGCCAGCTGAGAGCGAGATAAGAAGTAGGAATATGTGTGCATAGGTTAAGGATGGGGCTGAATCCCTGGCAGAAGGTATCTTGAGAGAGGCTGGGTGAGACTTCACAGTGCCTGTGGCCTGAGCATGTGGGAGGTGAACTGCTTCAAGCTCCACATGGGAGCAAGAAGTGTCTGGGACTTGGCTGAGGGGGATGTGGCTCTTTGACCTCCCCCTTGGGAGAGAATGGCAGTTGGAAGGGGGGAAACAAGAATTTTTGTTCTGCTGCTGGTGTTTTTTTTTTCAGTGGAACAGTCTTATTTTTATCCCCTAATAGCCTATGGATTTTGTGCATTAAGCATTTAATTCTGCAGTGGCTCACAACAAAACCCCAGTTTGCAGTTAGGGAGCAATGAAACAGCCAACTAAGGAAAACTCGAGAGAAAGTCATACTGAGGTGAGCTCAGGTAGGGTGTTTGGGTTTCTCACAAAGAGTGTAATTTTGAAGATGTTTTCTCTGTATTTTGTAATGCAAAACTCTGACAGTGAGTGCAGGCATTGGAGCACTTACCACAGAGGCAATTACACATTGGTGCTTGGCTATGAAATTAATTACTGAGTCTGTAACGTGAAAAATTGTG
Organism: Calyptomena viridis; assembly: GCA_013390005.1. Lineage (NCBI taxonomy): Eukaryota > Metazoa > Chordata > Aves > Passeriformes > Eurylaimidae > Calyptomena > Calyptomena viridis. The sequence goes on from WEIV01018626.1 coordinate 90,215, forward strand.
CATGTAACCACATTCCCAGCTTTTAGGGCAGAGATGGGATGATCTATTCAACACCTGGTCTACTGACACTTGATGGGATGTGCGTTTTGTCAGAGGGGAAAAAGGAGTTCTAGCACAGAAGCCAGCAAGGTTCATTGACAGGGTTTTAAACCAGCTGGGAAGGGGAAAGAAGCAAACCCAGGCTCACCAGGGATAGGTGGTGGGATGTTGTGCCAAAACTTGAGGAAAGCAGCACTAATGGGATCCCTCAATCAGCTTCACAAGGTGTTGGCTACAGTGCCCCACACCTCAAATGTTTCTCCACTGATGCTGCAGCATGAGGGACAGACAATGGGAGCGGGAAGTTTGGGCTCAATTCCAGAGGTTTGGCATTACTGGCATGAGTGAAACCTGGTGGGATGAGTCCTGCACCTGGAGGGCCCTGTTGGATGATTACAGGCTCTTCAGGAGGGACAGCAGGGCAAGAGAGGCTGGGGGTTTGCTGTAGGCCTGCTGAGGAGTTATTCTGTGAGGAACTGAGGGACACTTCCAAGTCACTGCCCTTGTCCTTCTGGGGCACTTCAACTTGCCAGGAATTACCTGGGAGCATCACACAGCTGGTACAACCCGGGCCAGGAGGTTCCTCAAACCCCTGAGTGACACCTTGAGGGAACAGCTCTTCAGGGAGCCGAGCGGGATCAAGGCCCTCCTGGATGTGCTGAAGGGAGAAAATTCCCATGGCCAAGGCTCAGCTGGAGATGAAGCTGCCAGAAATGTGGGGGATAATCGAATGAGTTTTTTCAAATATATTAGTAGGAATAGGTGGTGTAAAAATAACATCAGCCTGTTCCTGTCACCTCCCAAACAGGGACACACAAGGCAGAGGTGTTTGACTCTTTCTTTGTGTCTGTCTTCACTACGGATGAAGGACCAAGGGGGTCTCAGTGCCCTGAGCTGGAGGACCATGACTGTGAGAATGAGCAACTCCCAGTCAACCCTGAACTTATGCAGGATCTGTTGGATCCCTACAAATCTGTAGGGCCTGATGGGATTCATCGCAGAATCCTCAAGGAACTACTGATGTCATCATGAGGCCTCTCTTGATTTTTGAGCTGTCTTGGGAATCCCAGGAAGTCCCAGCTGACTGATAGCTGGTAAATGTGGTCCTGATTTTCAAGAAGGGCAAGAAGGAGGACCCTGGCAACTACAGGCCTGCCAGTCTCATTTCAGTGCCTGCTAAAATCATGGAAAAGATTATTCTGAGAAGCATTGAAAAACAGCTGGAGGACAATGTAGTCATGGGGCACGGCTTCATCAAACCTGATTTCCTTCCACAACAGGGTGACCCACCTGGTTTAGCTGGGAAAGCCAGCTGATGTGATCTTTCTGGACTTAAGCAAAGGTTTTGGGACTGTCTCTCCCAGGATCCTTCTGGGCAAAATATCCAGTCCACACTGGATAACCATGTTGCACAATGGGTGAGCAGCTGACTCATGGCTTGGGCACAGAGTGTGACAGTGGCTGGGGTGACATCAAGCTGGCACCTGTCACTGGTGGGGTTCCACAGGGCTCCATCCTCAGCCCAGTTCTCTTCAACATCTTCATTAACAACTTGGATGCAGGACTGGAGGGGATACTAAGTTTGCTGAGGTCACTAAATTGGGAGGAGCTGTTGACTCCCTCAGGGACAGAGAGGCCCTGCAGAGAGACCTCGATAGATTGGAGGGCTGGGAATCACCAACCATAGCAATATCAACAAGGGGAAGTGCTGGATTCTGCCCCTGGGATGGGCAACCCCAGATAGTCAGACAGAGGGAGAGAATAAGAGGCTGAGATGGGAGAGCAGCTGTGGGAAGGGACAAGTTGAATGTGAGTGAGCAGTGCCNAGCAATATCAACAAGGGGAAGTGCTGGATTCTGCCCCTGGGATGGGCAACCCCAGATAGTCAGACAGAGGGAGAGAATAAGAGGCTGAGATGGGAGAGCAGCTGTGGGAAGGGACAAGTTGAATGTGAGTGAGCAGTGCCTTGGCAGCCAGGAGGGCCAGTTGTATCCTGGGGTGCATTGGGAAAAGCATCTCTGGCCAGTTGAGGGAGAGGATTGTCCTGCTCTGCTCTGCACTGGGGCAGGTTCAACCCCCTTGAGCTCTGGGGGCAGTTCTGGGCACCACTATATTAAAAAGTCCCTTCCAGCTCAGCATATTCTGTGATGGAGCCAGAGCATGTCGGTGCCAGGAATGTTTTACTGGTTTGCTGGGGAAAGGATCAACAGTGTGTGTGAAGGGCTGCAACCCTCAGGGAAGAGTTGTAGAGTACAGGGCCACCTGTACTTAAATATGGACAGAGCATGCTGAACAAGGCTGCTCCTTAATTACCAGAACCTTGATGATGATGAGTTAAACCCACTGAGGGACTCAGCTGAAGGAAGAACTGCAGGAGGCTGCCCAGCTGTTGCTGCAGACCCTGTACTTTGAAGACTGTGTGCGTTAGTTTGAGCTTTGTTTGGGGATTTTTTGGTGGGGTTTTTAGTGCTGTTTGTCTGAGTTTTTTTCCTCAAGTTTCCTGCAGCGAGTATTCTCCAGCTCAGGGGAATGGGTTAGTTACCTTGTTAGCAACCAGCTGGCTGCTCACCAGGGCTTTGCTGATGAAGCTGCGTCGGAATTTGTGCCAGCATAGCTTTCTGTGCCAGGGATCCCACTTGAGAGCCATAGCCCGAGGGGGCTGTCCAGCCACTCTGTCTGGTTTGTCTCAGGGAGAGCTGGTGTCTCCTGTTGCAGAGCCTGATTACAGGCTCACTGTTACAGTGCAGGGTGAGATTTGACTTCTAAACCCCATGGGAACAGGAAAGATGTGGAAGGATGGAGGGGGTCAGGTGGTGAAACGGGGCTGACTTGTGTGCTCAGGGCCCATGCACAGTGCTTTTGACCTGAGTGGCTTCTTGAAGAAAAGAGATTAAGATGATCAGGTTACTTATGGGCCTGTGGTTTTGTCTCCCAAGCTCTTGCAACTTGATTTCAGTCAAGTTTCATGGAATCACAGGATGGATTGGGTGGAAAGGGACCTTGAAGCTCATCTTGTAGCAACTCCCTGCCATGGGCAGGGACACCTTCCACTGTCCCAGGTTGTAGAGGAGCAGGGGTCTCAGGGATGCTGGGTCCCTCGTGGCTTCAAGAAAGTCTTTATTCCTCTGCACTTCCCTGAGTCCTTATTCCCACTAGCACTTCTGCTACTCTTGGCTTTTCCAAGCAACATGAGAACTAAAAAACTCACATTGACTTTGCTGCCATCCAGGTAGTTTGGAAAAGTAGTAATGGTTACTTGGCCATGTTGTTTGCCCAGGTGCCACAGACTCGGGATGTACAGTTACATCTTCACTTTTCAGCTGGCTGGAATTCCAGCTCTTTGGAAGTGAGACCAGCTTGCCCAGTCAGGCACCTCCACACAGGCTGGATGCCACACACCAGGGCAGTGAGGTCAAGCTGGGGGTACTGGGAACGATCAGTTGGCTTCTCTTGATTTATAACAGAGTCTAAAGAGTGGGAATGGCTGAAGCCATTCCTTTTCTCTGTTGTTTTGGTGCTTTTTCCTGAAATGCTGCAAGCAGCAGGAAAGGAAGAGCCCTATTAAAGCACTGTGATGACAGAAAGCATCCTGCTCCTGGGATGCTGACCCAGGAGAGGGCAGCAGCAGCTCGGTCTGCACACTTTCCCAGCCTTTCCAAAGCTTTGCTCTTTGCTTCTGTGGTGGGAGTTGAGCCTGCTAAAAGCTTGGAAAGAAATGCAGTGTCTGCAATGGGGAGTGAAAGGCAACCAGTCAGACTGGGCATGGAAGGCTCCCTCCCCACAGAAGAGCCTGTTCTCCACATGGAAGTGAGTACAAGGAGACGGATTGTGGGAACCCCTTCCCAGCTCCTGGGGGAGCTGGTGGGGAATGCACAGCCTGGCAGGATGCTCTGATGCCCTAGACTTTTATCACCTGTTTGCTAGAGAGCTCTTGTGTTTTCTCATGTTGCTTCACTCCTTTGGCATTCCAGGTGTGGACTGTCTATTCTTCCTCATGGCTCAGTCTTTTTAGCCTGAGCCTGTACAGAGCACAGTGAAACTCTGATCAAGCAATTTTTGACTACCACATCACCTTTTTAGGTCCTGATTTCTCTCTGCAGCCTTTTAGACCAGCCAGACAGGTAGCTCGTTCTTGTATTTGGTGATTCCACTAGGTGGGGAAAATACTTTCCTGGAACTCTGAGCTTGCCAGAATGAAACATGTATCCTGTGAAGGGGAAGAGGACGTGCTTTAAGTATACTTCAGTCATGTTTGTCTGCATAACTGACTGCTACTAGAGTAGTGGGCACCATTTGGATGGGAATCAGCCTTTTCCAAGATCCCATGGGTGCTCTCTCACTTTCCCTACTTACCCCTTAGTAATGGATCTCCTCTGCTCTTCATGTGGCTTTAAATTGTCTGTGTCCATTTCTCTGATTAATTTTTTTTGAGTCACTGCTTCTGAAAGCAAAATGTTAAATTGTTATCAAAGCTCTCCTAAAATTGTTTATTAAAGAAGTTTTGGCTGTGAAACAGACTGCTACGGTGCCTTCTCTGATGGCTTCTCTTCAGACCCTGCTTGAGCCCAGGCTAGCTCGCAGCCACCTTTGAGGGCGTCGGGGCAGATGTCTGGGCACCAGAGCACCAAACGGCTCTCCTCTTTAGAGCTCGGGCACTCTGGCGGCTCTGGAGCCACTAGTTAGGTGGTAACGCCCTGCCACACACCTTGCAAGAGGTTTCTTGAGTGTGGTCAGTTCACCCTTTACCTAAACAGCACTCCAGGATGAAGGACCTGTAGCCACTGCTTGCTAAAGGAAGCAGAAAATGTCTCTCTGAGTAGGTGAAACAGAGTTCAGTTTATTGGGGGTTTGGTCCCAATGGGAGCCTACTGCAGAGAGCACCCAGGACCCTCGGGCTCGACCTTATCTAGGGGGTGTAATTGAGGGGAGGGGAAAGGTAAAGGACCAACTAGGGACAAAGGAAGGTGGGATCTGGAGGTAACAGAGAGGGACAGAAGCATGAGGCCTTCTAGTCAACCCTGTCCAGGACCGAGTAACTTTAGATGGATAGGGAAAGGACCAGAAGAAGGGGGCAGCTGGGATACAAATATGGAATAAGGGAGGAGGGGTCCGAGGAGGGGATACGACTGAGGGCAGGGATAACATTGTCAGGAGTAACCAAGTGGGAAGAGGGGGGAGAGACTAGAACAGTCTATTAACAGAGAGTATATATGAAAGTTAACAAAACTATATATCAAACCCTTATAAATGTATAAACCCATAAAAGCACCGTCACATCAGACCTTGGTTGCTTCTTAATAAATGCAATGACAAAGGGAAGTGTCTTTCTCTTCCATTTACTCTCAAGCTTGCAGGCACCCAAGTCTTTTTAAACTGTTTCACTTAGTCCAGAACCTAAGCAGAACAACTTCTGAATGATCCCTGCCTGTCTCTTTGACTCAGGTCACTGTTAACCTCTGGAAAAAAATTATAGCCAAACTTGAATATGTACAGAGCCAGATTTTCTTCTGAAGTGAGGATTAATTTCCTTGGTCTCTGAAACAAAGAGGAAAGGTGTGTACTCAGTGTTTGAGAAAAATCAGTCCAGAGCATTAGAGATTTTGTTACTATTTAGTGATTATTCTTTATACTGAGATTTCAGTCGTTTTCTTTTTTGCATGTAGATGGGAGGGGACTTTCCCTTGGGATCAGGGTACAGAGAGGGGTCAGAAATGGCCCACCTGGAGGAGTGCTGTGTGTAAGGCCAGGAGCAGCTTTGGAAACAGACCCAATTTCCATGACTCTTCATTGTTCCCCATATCCCCTTGCACCTTAGAGCAAGAAAAGTGTTGCTGCAGCGTTGGTCCGTTTCTGAAGTGGTTTGTGCTCACCTCCAGCCAGCTCTCAGCAAGATGGAGAGTTTTCTCTGACATCCCTGAGTTTTCTTTCTTCCCCCACAGAGACTCCCCAGCTGAACCCCGTGATGGAACCCCTGTCCTGGATGCTGGGCACGTGGCTCTCGGACCCGCCGGGAGACGGCACTTTCCCTACCATGAAGCCCTTCCAGTACCTGGAGGAAGTGCACATCTCTCACGTGGGGCAGCCCATGCTCAACTTCTCGTAAGTCCTGTTGGCAGCAGCTGTGGGAGTGCAGCTCCAGTGTGGTTTGCTGGTTGTGTTTGTTTTCCAGTGGCAAAGCACATAAATTGTCACGTACCAAATGAGACGTGATGTCGTGGTATGTGACTGCATGGTCTGGCTTTAATTTCCCTTGGAAACGTTGTGGTTGGTTGGCATTCCTTGTGAAACTTCCACTTACAGATGTAATAAATGAGGGAGCTCTGTCCATTTTAAACTGTGGTGTGCTTAGCCTTCACCACTGTGAAAATCTGACAAAAATTAGTGTTTATCAAACCCTGTGGGATGGGAGGCAGGTAGCTTAACTGCTTTGGCTGCAAGTGATTGTTCCAAGAGAAATCCAAAGAAACTCAGAGAGACAGAAGTGACGTGTCAGTTACTTTAGTGCTGCTCTGGTGCTTGTTTGGGAGGGGTGAGTTGGTGAGTGTAACATAAACCTACAGTTCTTAAGGCTTCCTGAAGAAAAAATAAGAAGCTGAGCTGAACTTACCTTTTTGAAGGAGGTGATGAGAGAAATATGTCTGTTCTGTTGCTGCATGCAGCAAGGAACATGCAGAAAAACTGACTTACCAGGTGTAAAAGTTAAAGATTACACTGCAATTCCAGATATTTATTTGACGAAAGGATGTATTTGAGACAGAGTGTGGCTTCAGCAGCTGTGAACTGTCTTGAGTTCCTGAGGTGTTTCTGAACTAGCTCTTAGGAAGACCCATGAGCTGTGGAGAATCTAAAGCTTGAACTTAAATAACTCCAGCTCTAAGAAATAGCTGTAAAATAACTGTATTTTTCCAGGTTTACATCTCCTAGCTGTGAAGTGTTGTCAGTCTTTTACTCTTCAAAGAATACTGCAGGCACTCATGTATCTAAAGAAGAGGAAACCAGGCCAAACAGTGTGTTTTATGCTCTGTTTTCCCCTCAGGTTCAACGCCTTCCATCCAGACACCAGGAAGCCCATGCACAGGGAATGTGGATTCATCCGCCTCAAACCCGACACTAACAAGGTGGCCTTCATCAGTGCCCAGAACACAGGTACACCCCTCACACTTTACCTTGCTGTGCCATTTCATCACTTTTTCAGGAAGTTATTGCACCTCTTACAGTTTTATGTAATTAATTTTCCCCCCTGGGCATCGCTGCTCTGTGGGGCTGGACCATCAGTGGCTCCTAAACTAGGAGGTCACCGTGGTGGGGACTGAACAAGAAAGAGCCACATCTCAGTTGTTGTAAGTGAAAGTGTTAAACCCCAGTTGATGCTTAAATTTGCATCTGAAATGAGGGGTGCCAAAGGGAAAAGTGCCAGTTGCCATGTGGTACTTGTCCCATACGGGATGAGTAAGTCTGACTGGATTTTTCTGAGCAGCATTCCATGTCTGAGGTTGTGTGGATTTGCAGTTGTCTGTAGTGCTTGGGCAAATAAAACCATTTTACATGGAAATGATGGTCTGTTACGTAGCCTAATAGATCATGGAATGGTTTGGGTGGAAAGGGACCTTAAAGCTCATCCAGTCCCACCTCCCACCATGGGCAGGGACACCTCCCACTATCCCAGGTTGCTCCAAGCCCCATCCAACCCAGCCTTGGACACTTCCAGGGATGGGGCAGCCACAGCTTCTCTGGGCAACCTGTGCCAGGGCCTCCCCACCCTCACAGGGAAGGATTTCTTCCTAATACCTAATGGAAATTTCTCTTCTTTCGGGTTGAAACCATTCTGCTTGTCCTATCCTTATCCGCCCATGTAAAAAGTCACAGAATCACAAAAGTGCTTCTTCCTCTTTTTTATCAGCCACCTTTAAATACTGAAAGGCTGTAATAATAATTGTGACATGCTTAAATAACCTTTGTAGACCAATAATATGTATGCCCTTGCTTCTCCCTAGGTCTGGTGGAGGTGGAGGAAGGGGAGGTGAATGGACAAGAGCTCTCTATAGCTTCTCACTCCATAGCCAGGATCTCCTTTGCCAAGAAGCCCCACGTAGAGCAGGTGAGTGCACACACACAGGGAGCAATTCCCATAGCATTGCTCACCCCAGAGGGGTTCTGGTTGAGAGAATAGGTTAATTAGCATGCTTTAATTACAGAATATCATCAGGGGTTCCTGGAAATACTGCATGGCATCCTGGCTTATTCTTTCTGTAACAGCCTTCAGAAGGTATTTTGTACATTATGAGACCCAGAGGGATTGTTAAGATAAGAACTGATGGGCTGGATCAGACCAGCCAACCCAGAATCCTGTCTCCAGCAGTGGCCAGTAACAGGTCCTTAGGGAAGAGAGTAGGAAGGTCTTGTGTAAATACCCTTCTGTGGCAGTGGGGTCAGTTCTTAATGCTGGGTCTCTGGATTGATTGCAGTGTGAGGTGCACACGTAAGGTTTGGTCAGTATTGGGCCTCAGCAGGGTATTTTAGGAACACCTGCAGGTCTTGCTCACTTGCTTTTCAGGACAGTCACACCTTGGTCTGGGCTCTTCTCCCATCTGTGGCTGCAGGGCTGGCACTTGCTCTGAGCTCCAGCTTTGGTCGGCAGCTTTAGGGGGTTTGACTTTTTGCGGGGGGATTGACTTGTTTTGGGTGTGTAGCAAGGGTTTGTTGGCACGGCTGGCAGGGGTACAGCCAGCTGTGAGCACAGTGGCACTGCTGGGGTCACTGTGCCATCCCGAGGTCACTGCTGGGGTCTCAGGGTCACGTCTGACCAGCAGGTGAGAGAGACGTGAGGTTGGACAGGCTCACACAGCCTGTTTGTGTGCCATCAAACTCACCCACAGACAGCAGAGAGCACAAGTTCATGCAGATGTAGACAAAAATGTTATGTGCCTACACAATGTCCTAACTCTGGAAAGTCCTAACTCCCCTGCTCCTGGATGCATAGCTTCAGATGTTGGGCTTCCCCATTCCCAGAAACAGCTGCATTGCCTCCTCTCTGTAGCAGAAGTAAAGACATCAGATACTATGGATATCAGCAAGGGAGCAGAGCTCTTCATTGCAAACATTTCAATAAAACAGACTCTCCTCTCTGAGCCACTGCCTGAAATGTGAGCAGAGGGACTGGCAGGAGGAGAGGGGAAAGCACAGAAAGCCATCAGATGTCTTCCTAGCTGAGGGCTCCAAGGCTGGCTTTGGAAGATGCCACAGGTGTTGTGAGAAGGGCACATGTGCTGCTGCTTTAGTTGCTCACTTTGAGAAAACGTCACCACATTGTTGTGTTCCTGCTGAAAAGTGATTTGGGATGGCTGTGGCTGGGCTGAGCTGTCACTGAGGCAGGAACACCCTGTCCCTGGGACAGGCTGTGTTGTGAGTGCTTTAGGGTTACTTGAGGAATTACCATCAAAGCAGATTTGATATAAACTTGTGAAAGTACAACTTCACAAAATTTGATGACAAGGTTTCCTCTGTTACTTACTCAGGGATGAAACATCCAAAGGAAAAGTGGATTTGAATCAGTTTAGATTGATTTACATGGAGATTGAAGACACAAAGGGTAAGGGATACCCTTCCATCGAGTCTTGAGGTTCCAAGACCCTCCTGCTTTCCAAGCTCCTGATGGAGCCTAAGTGTGGCAGAGTCCAAACTTAGTCCCAGACTTGGTCAGTGGCTTATGTTTAAAGGGAGGAATACAAGGAGTAAGGGAGACTCTCATGCTGAGTCCCTCAGTTTGTGACGAGTGTCTGGAGAACCAGCACATTTTCAAACACTTCAGCTCAAGACCATCCTGTCTGTAGGTGGGCACTGAGGGACCTGCAAGGCTGCTCTGTCACCTGTGAAAGGTGCTGGAGACCATGGCACGTGGGTCACCCATGTTCAGGCAGTGCCTCAAGGTCAGCCTTCAGGGGTCCTGCTGGTCCCTGGAGGTCTCGGCACACATGGAGCAGCTCGGTGTCACCACACACAGTCAGTGTGGTTTCGTGGTGCCTGCCTGACCTGGTTGACTTCTGAGATGAAAGGACTGGATTTGTGGGCAAGGGGAGAGGAGAGGACAGCACTTCCCTTGAATTCAGCCATTTCCTACATCTGTTTCCCAGGGCTTCATGTTTCCTCTCCTATGTGGGAAGCTGCAGACTCCTCATGCATCTCAGCTGAAAACAGAGCTTGCCCTCACACTTTTCCAGCAGCCAGAAGCTCACTTTTGAGAGAAAAATCGTCCTCTTCTTTTTTTCCCATTTCCTTTTATTTCCTCCTTTTGGCATTTAGACTTTTTTTGCCTGACCTGTTCATTCAGAGAAAATGGGCTGTTCAGGAATCCTGAGCTCAGGTGACACATGTTAAAGATGAAGAACTTTTGTATTCCTTTTATCTGCCTTTTCTTGCTTAGGGGATTTGAGGAATACTGATGAATTGCAAAGAGAGCCTCATCAGATCAGCAAGTAGGAATCTAGATATCCTTTATGTTCCTGCTCTTGTTGCCTCTGTGGATGCTGGAATGGTGGCGTGTCCTCCACATTCCTGCATAGCTGCACTTCCAGAAGGAGGATATGTTGGATATGGGTGTTAGGGGTCCACTGTGGCCATAGGAGTGGTTTGTCCATGGAGAGGATGGAGAATAGCTCATGGAAGTGACTTCAAAGAAATTACAAGTTTGGAAAAACCTCTATTT
>WEIV01018627.1:10338-54571 GCA_013390005.1 Calyptomena viridis
AAGGGTGGACTTAATATTGCTGTCTTTCTTTCAATAAAATCTCCAACTCCAGTCCTGTTTTCCAGCAACTTAGAGGAGCTGCATGTCTTTGAATCTCTAGCTCTGCTATCAAATGTGATTGAATTTGGCTAATGACTTCCAAAGTTACCAGGCAGAGAGACACACAGATATGCACATATCTGGGCACACAGCATCAGCTCATGAGCCAGATTTCTATCAGAAAGGAAACCCATGGAAAGCAACATGGTCAACTCCCCCTAGATCACACCCTAGATGCGAAACACTTGTCTGCACCCACATGGAAGACCAGATTTTGCCATGATCCCAAAGACAGGCCTCCCAACAGCCCTCACTTAGCCAAAAGCAGCATATTTTCCTTTGTCACTGCTAAAGGAACAGTCTAGAGGTGTCATTGATTTTCCCTTTTTGTCCCGTCCAGCAAAGCCAGCATGGTAAAACAAAACTGGAAGAGCATGCTACATGTGTTGCTTTTCGTTGTTATTATGGCATAGCCTGAATTTCAGAGGCCTTGTTTTGGAGATTTTCTCTACTCTCTGGAGAAATGTAGACACCTCAAAAAGGCAATTCAAACATTATATGAACTGAACACAGGTTTTTCAGTCAGATGCTAGAAGGAAGGAGAGTTGAATCCGGCTAAGAATGTGGTTTTTTGATTTTTGGGGTGTTTTAAGCTGAAAAGGGCCCCACAGTCATCAAACCTTACCAGCTTCCTCAGTTCACTGGATTCTTTTGATAGCTCTGAGCCTATGAATGTCAGGTTTTATCAGAGACAAAAGACAATTTGAATGGCAACAAAACTATGCTGAGAATAAAACTGAAGTCTATTTAAAAAAATAACAGAAAGAGAAAAAGAAAACCAACAATGCACACTAAAATATTCCATATGCTCTTATGGTGGGTTGCCCTCGGCACATAGAGAAAGATTGTAACTAGGCACAATCTGATAAGGCGGAATGCAACTGCGAGCTACTAGGCAACCACCAAAAAAAAAGAGGAAGAAAAAAACAGAATCAGCATACATACAAGAAAGAATAAGGTAGAAGAGGGAGCTGAAACTGAGTTTCTGTGCATAAAATATCCCTATTCTTGGAGGACCAGATGTTAATAAAACTTTGCAAGGGTTTCCAAGTGGGGCCGTGAATGACGCTGCAGTCTGGAGGCCGCACAAGGATGCCTGTTGTAGTCTAGCTGGTTTTCTTTCTCTTTTTGTTGCATGGTGGAGAAACACACACCAACCACATAATCACAAACCACCCTCAGCACCTTCTTCTCCCTTTCTTTGTAGGTCTCATCCCATTGTCATTAATAGAAGCCTTGATCCTGCAATACGAAGCACACATGGATGGGATGGCCAGTTATTCACCGGAGAACTGCTCTTTCCATGGAGAGCAGTTTTTCACCGGGATGCCGAGGAAGGGTGTTGTATTGCAAAGATTTCAGCCAAGGTCTGCAAAGTTTTGTTCCCAACTTATGGCTTCCCAATAAAACTCATGAATGCTAGCACATAATTAGAAGTTAAACCCTTGTGGATCTAGACCTGAGATCACCAAGGACAATTACTGTTTCCTAGCACAAGAGCTCTGATTGCTGGTTGGGAATTCGACACACTGCTGCAATGAATATTAATGATTACAATAATAATAATAATAATAATTCACTAGATCTAAGCTTGCAACTCTGGTTCAAGCAGACTTCCTATTGAAATTAAGCAGGCTTCCACGCATCCTGAGAAAAACGTGTCTCCTTACAAAATGGAAATGTGATCCTGCAGTCCTACTCTGTGGCAGCAGTCAGGGCCAGGAACAGCGCCAAAAAGCACAGCAAGATGAGCCTGTACAAGGGCCATTTTACATAAAGCAGGAGTAATCATGGAAACATGGCTCTCTGGATTGGAACCAAGCCCCTGAGTCATGGAGTGGGACCCCCCTGTTGTAGTTTCTGTAGAAACACAAAGCAACGTGGGAACACAGCCTCATGTGAAGAGACAAAGGGCAAAATCCCTTATTCTGGGGTTTTTAAGGCAAGCCCTTTCACACCAACCTGCTCTTTGGCTTTGAGCAAATCACTTTGCTTGCTTAAGTTTGTTGTTTTTTTAAATTAGTACCAAAAATGGGTTTCGACACATTTTTCCTCACGGGGGTGTTGGGTGGCTGAGTTAATAAATGCTTGCCAAGCAGTAGGAGATTCTCAGATGAATCTCACTTCCCCTGGATGTGTACCATGCTCATTGTGGCCATGTCTGAACGCTTACGCATGTATAATTAAGAAGGACCATGATAACAGAAAGTGCAAAGCACTGCTCCTTTCTCACTGCATAATCATGTCTTGGAGGTGGGTGGCCCAAGAGGGAAGCATTGCATCAGGTGCGACAGAGTTTGCTGCTGAGGTGTGTTCTGAGAACAGTCGGTTTTTGTCTTTCACCAAATTGAGGCTAGGTATAACCTTTAGGTTTTTCTCTATATGCTAATTAAACCATCCCTGGGCATTCAGCTATTCCCTCCAGCCCCTGCTTGCTTTCTGTGCACAAACCCTCTACAAGCCTACACAAGCACCCATCAGCTTTCATTATAATTTACCTGCAAAATCCACACACTCCTGCTTTCATGTAAAAAAAAACACTAAAAAAAAAAAGCCTAAGATATAAAAACCATCGTGAAAGCCAGTGAAATAATCTGTTGCCTACAAATCAGGCCTGTAATGGTAGGAATTAGACCTCCCACATCATGTTAGCTTGGAGGGCTCTCCCTTCCCCTTAGCCTGCAGTAGAATTCCCGTTCCTACCACCATGGTGGAAGCCAGCCCAGGCCCTGTGTCTGCATACCACCCCTCTCGTAACTGCAGTTTGTTTACTTCAGGATTAGAAAATCAGGGGGAAATGGTCGTGAACTAACAGCAGCCTCTTTTTTGTGTGTGGTATAGGTAAGGAAGGTGGAAGAATCCGGCCTTGGTCAGAAGCTAGGATGCATGGCCTCCCTGATCTATTGTCACTAAGAGCTGGGTGATCTCAGGTGAGGAAACATGTTACAAAGAAGGAAAAAGTAGGCTGGGTAAGTCAGTCCAGCAAGGCGGGATTGGTACATTCCCAGCCTTAAATACTCTATATGACATATTCCCCACTTTTCTATGATAGCTACTCCACTGACCATAGGCTCTCACAGCAAAGAAGGCCCTTTATGATTATGTAGGTTCAACCTAAGCTCAACTTTGCCCCATCACTAGTTATTATAATACCTGGCCGTGATACTGTATTATCTCATTGATGTTGGTTTCACATTTTGTATTGCCAAAGATAACCCTGCACACATGGAGACAGCTCTAGATGGTTATCATGACATGCTTGCAAAGTGGAGATAAGTCCCACCAGCCAAGTGGTACAATTCAAGCCCATGATGTCCTCTCAGGGATGAGGGTCCTGCATGGCCCAGTGGCCATTCCAATGCCGGGAACACTGGGTTGTTCTTGCCATCTGGGAGTTGTTTGCCTCTTCTCATTTGTGTCTCATCACACCAACCAAGATGATCACCATCACAATAGGTCCTGTCAGAATCCTGTATACTTGTGCACCAGCCTCCTTGATGAAGAGAAGGAGGAGAAGGACCATGAGCAGAGCCAGTGCTCCAGATTCCACCATCTGCAAAACTGAGGGCTTGAAAATACTGACTCAAGTCAATGTGTGCCAACTCACCAAGGCCTGTACCGCGCCCTCTCTTTTTGGCATACCTGAAGCAAACACTGAGGAGCCTTCAAAATGAGGGCTGTGCAGTCATTAGGACCTACAAAATGGCCTGCAGCACTCAGCCAAACTTGGTGCTGCAGCACAAGCTTGAGGAAGGCTGGAGTCAGCAGAATGTTTTCAGAGAAGAGATGCAGTAGGACCTCAGATATTTAGGCATTTCACACACTGAGGCTTCCGAGAGAATATGACAAGAACTAGGTGGATGGACAGGCAAGCAGCAACCATAGTCACATGCACTCATTGCCTCCTGCATATTCATCCACCACAGATACAGTTTATCAACAAAACCCTGAGGTGGGCATTCAGTGGTGCAGCCAGTTAACACCCCAAAATTCCTGCTCCAAATACTCCTCTAAAAATACAGCTACACAGACTACACAGTAAGTTCAGTAGTAGTTGAATGGATGTGGGATCTGGGATCTGGCCCTGAGGAAAGGAAGACTGTGAGAGCAAGAGCACCCAAAGAAGAATAAACTATTCAGTTTAAGAGATAGAATGAGATACAGAAGAAAGCTGGTGAAGGAATCGTCTAATCAGCTTCAGACCCCCTGAGCTAAGTGGGGATTGCCCTCAGTGAGGAACAGGCCATGTGGAGACAGATTCCCATCCACAGCCATCAAGGATTTTCCTAAGGACATGAAGTGAATCTTGGAGACCATACTACAAAAGGGATTGCAACTCTACTGAGCCATATTGTGTTCATTAGTGCAGTAGTTAACAAGGAAATTATTTCAAATGAATGTCAACAGGATATCAATGTAATATATCAAAACTAGTCAGCTTGCTTTTTCCCACTCTTCACATCATGGGGAGGAGGACAATACACCACCATCACATGTAGGAGAAAAACAAACAAATGGACAGATCTCCTCTCCTTGGGAACTCCTGGGCAGAGAGGATATACAGAATCTGAACATGTAGAAGGTCACTTATAGAAATGAGACACATTCACGTCCCTTGCATATAATGGGTCTGCAAGAACAAAGATGTCTGTTAGCTTCTTCTGTGTAGCTACTGAATTTGGTAAATATGATTATGAAGAGTCTAAAGCAGTGCTCATAGACCTGTCAACAAGGCAATGTTTTATAGTTCTTCCCATTGAACATCCAAGTCCTCACTCAGCCTCCATGCACTTTAAAGGTCATATCTCGGTGGTCTCATTGGATATTCCATAGGATAGGATGCCAAAGGGCTGCCAATGCCCAATGGAAAAACAGCAACCCCAGCAATGTACCCAGGTTCATGAACCCCTTTGATAGCTGAATAATTATCCCTTGTGGTTTGCTGGCAAGGAAGATGCCTTCTCTGCCATTCCCAGCTATGAAATGGTTGGCAGTTCACTGACAAATTGAGATCCTTGCTCCTGATCCTCCCCTTTTCAGTTATCCAAAAGTCAGATCATTATTTTCCATAATGGGTAACGGCTGCTTGCCCAAGGGGAAACTTGTGATCTCCTGGGCTTGACAAGTAACTAATAAGTAATTGGTGGTTATGGGGTACTGTGAAGTCTTGTTTTTTTCCTTGGAGACATCAGACCAGACAAGAAATTATTTCTAATGGTGAACATATTAATGGCAGGGAGAAGAGGTTTTGAGAATGGCTGGGAATATATAGGCTAATATTTGAGAATATTAACCTATAAGGAGATGAGCTGAACCTGTCTTCAGATACCTTGGGGTTATAGTGAAGGATTGAGTTCCCTCACCTCTGAAGTTCCTTCACCTGTTATTTACTGCATTTTTTAGTTTTTCAGGAAAACATTATATTTATTTACTTCCATCCTACTGTCTACACATCCCAATAACACCTCCATCTGGAGGTGTTCAGACACTTTCAGTATTGCCGGAAGGATCATGACCAGTATCTCCCCATTCAGTGACACCAGCCAGAGGCAAGCCAAAGGTAAGGAGCAGAGGAAACTGCCTTCGTAGATACGCAGCTCAGCAACCTGGGGGGCTCACATAACCTCTGGCTGGAAACACTGCAATGTTTCTGAGCCACCCAGGACCTCGTCTACAGGGACTAGTTTGCTGTGGTCTCTTGCCACCTAGCTGCACATAAATCAAACATAATTAAAGACATAATCAAACAGATTCCTGAAAACAAGCCCTGACTGTAAAGTTTCGTTACAACCCCTAACACACCTGCTAGAGCAGCTATCGCCTGGCTGTGTGCTATCAAAGGTGTAATAACACGGCCGTATCCTGCTAAAGCTCCAGGGGAAAGCTAGAACAGAAAAGCCTTCATAGTCTTAAGGCAAGGAAAATATTATTGCGCTTCCACAAAGCAGCTTCCCTTCCTCCAGAACAACCACCTCAGGTCTTTCATCTCAGCGAGCTCTTGGCATTTATTATTTTAGTGCTTTTTCGCATCGAGAAACGATTATTTTTGTTCTTGCTCTGAGATCACTCTTTATTGTTAGTTAAACAAATCAAATTAGTGGAGAAAATAGAAAATGCTTAGCAAAAGTATATTTCTTCAGACTGTCTGATCCTGGGGATCCCAGGTATTTATTCAACATGAAAAATCTACTCAGCTGGATTTATACATGTATTTTTAAATATATATACATATATATATATATGCACATGTACTTGCACACTTAAACACACATACATGTCTCATGGGCGCATTTGCATTCATGTGATGGCTAATATCAAGTCTCTCTCTCTCTTTGCTGCTGAAGGTGATCATGTTTCTTGAGTACAGACCTAAAGTCTGTCTCTTTCATAGGTAACAAAGCGGGAAAGTCCCAGAGACTTCCATTGATTTCATTTCCCTTGAGAAATTTAAGTTTTGTCTGCAAGAGTGGCAAGCACTTCACTGGGAAAGGAAAGGAAATGAGATCATGTTCCCATTTGTCTCACTCTGTGCTCCTCCAACAAAACTTCTCTGACAGAATCTGGGAAGATTTATATGGATGGTGAACCCTGAAAAAAATAATTATCCTAGGTTTCACAGCAACCTCAAAAAATCCCTCATATGTCCCTGGATATACCATCACTTCTGGAGCATCTCTTAGTGCCAGGTGGCTCCTTGCTGCCCTTCAAACCCAAGGGCTGTTGTTTCATGGAGCAGATGAATATTTGCTTTTTTATTTCCTCTTTGATCAAGACCAGATCCAGCAGCAGCCAGTGGGCTCTGACTGGTTCCCTTTTGGATCTGACTCATTTTGGGTACTGCTTTCTGCACTAGCCATCCATGCATGCTTTAAGGCATGTTTTTGTTTCTCACCTATCTATTCACTTAACAAATTAGCACTGTCTAGTCTTATGCAAATCAGAGGTTCGATTTCCTTGTGTATGTTGAAACTCTTCATCTGCCTTTAACAGCCAATGCACAGCTACTGTTATTTCCCTGCTCGGATGGGTTTTCATTGCTCGCTGCAGGCTGTGGAAGTTAATACATGGGAATACAATCCAAGTAAGGTAAGCATATATTTTAGTATACACATGAAGTAAAACATGGGGACAACAGAGACAGAAGGGATGGGAGGAGAAGAGAGAGGGTCACATTCGTTTTCTTTCAGATGAGAGAAAGCAAAAAATAAATAAAAAAATTTTAAAATGGTAGTTGGAGAGGAGAGAGTACAACCAATTACCAGCACTCAAATGCAAATGTAAAATGACCGCTCCACAATCGACATCTTTAAAGAGAGATGGAGGACAGAGTACAGGGAAAACAAGGTATCACTTCCTTTCAGTAGCACCTAAAGATTACAGAATCATAGAATCATTAAGGTTGTAAAAGGCTTTTGAGTCCAATCATTAACCTAGAGCTGTCAAGTCCCACAAAACCATGCCTCTAAGTGTCATATCTACATGTGCCACAAAGTCCATGGGTCTGCTAGACAAAAAAACAGAAACCTGTTGATGGTGGTGACACCTGGAGAGTATAGAAATGAGAAAAAAATGAGGAAAACTTTATGAGTGCAGGAGAGAGATTTCAAGGAGTTGATCTCACAGCAGATCATCGACAAGATCCTACAGTCCCTAAACTCCAGCTCCAGGCTCTAGACCACTAACAATAAAGCCTGCCACCCAACTGCTGTTTTCATTTGATCTCAATCAAGTTAAACTGGGGACTGATTTCCATGAAACTGTAATTTTATCAGAAGAATTGTAACGTGTCCTTTGTCAGCACAGTTAAAACACCCTAATAGATCCTATTCTGATGACAGACATCAAAATAAGTAGATAGATTAACTGACAGATAGACAGAGTTTGAAATAAGGAAGATACATACAGAGAGAGAGTGAGAGAGATGGATAGATATATAGATGAGCAGGAAGAGCTGGGAATATAAAAGATTATATAGATAGATAGACAGATCTTGGCATAAAGCACTCGCATCAAGGTGCAGTTGGCAGCCCTGATATAATGCATCATTTGCTCAAAGTGCTCTTCTCCCTCCCTCTAAGTAAAACGAAGTTGTTTGTTATGTGTTACAGAACAAATCTGTGTGTGGGCTCCCTCGGGGTCATAGGATTGCACGAGGTAAAGGGCCTGATCCTGCCAAGTTCCCAGCACCCTCTCCTCTCTCTGAAACACAGAGTGGAGGGATGATGCTCAGCATCAACACTCAAAATACCAAAAGCCCTGAGAGGCCTGACCAGTGCTGGAAGAAGAGCCAGGACATTCTGGAGGAAGGAAGGAGGGTGGATTATGACTTACCCACATCATCTCATAACCTGCCTCAAGATGTATTCAAATTATAAGTAGTAAGATTCTTTCTGTCAACACATTTCAATTTAGGACTTCTGGTTTGGCAAACAGTTTCACAAGAAAGCTTCTTACAATACCCAAGACATTGTGAACACAGAAGACTCACGGCCACCCTTCTGCATCACAGAGCACCCTTTCCAATTTCACCTGACAAATACTTCTTGTGATTTGTTTAAACTTGGAGTCTCCTAGGAGGCTGCCTACCCTTGATTTTCATTTAAAGCAGCTATGCCTTGTTCTTGTGCTGCATTAAACTCCAGCATAAAGGCCTTTTTTTCGATCCAAGACCATAGCCCAACACAATATTTTAACAAAGATAGCTTTATGCAAAGCTTGGAGCTGGGGAAAAGAAACAATGCAAATAAAAGACTGCAATTCTCCTATTAAATAATCTTTATTCTCACTGACTCCTTCACTGCTGGTTCCTATCTGCTGGCCCACCTCCACTCTGTTTTAAGGTAGGGATAAAATTCACCTTGATTTCAATGAGAACTGAAATTTTCATAGCCTCAGTAATGATTTGACCAGTGACAAGGCTGAACTATAACATTAATTCTTCACTCAGAAGGTGGTCATGCACTGGAACAGGCTCCCCAGTGAAGTGGTCACAAGACCAAGCCTGCCAAAGTTGAAGGAGCATTTAGAGAACACTCTCAGGAACATGGTGGGTTTCTTGAGGTTGTCCTGGGCTGGGCCAGGAGTTGATGATCCTTGTGAGTCCTTCCAACTCAGGATATTCTATGATTTTAAGATTTTAGTTTAGGAGTGAAGATTTTATTTCGCCCTCTTTGTATCCGTAAGCCAGAAACATTCTCAGTCAACCACCAAAAAGATTCCATTTTTACACTTAGGATGGCAAGTCTGGGGGAAGGTTTCAACTCACGGGAAAGGCCCCACCTCCAAACCTACTTACAAACAAGAGCCATCCTGATCTCTGCAGAGACGTGCTGGAAACCTACCCAGACCAGACGGCCCTTTGTGGTATTTCAGCACATCCTGCTTCTTGTCCTACCTTGGAGGAGTGAAAATGAAAATATGAATATACTTTCCAAAACCTCAGCATAGTTTTGGTGCAAGGGTGGGGAAGGCAAAGCTGTGGTTTTGTTTGCATTGCACATCCACACAAAGTTCAGTCTTTTTTTTCTTTATTTTTGCACTAGTGCCTGATTACCCTTTGTGAAATGTCCCAGACAAGGCACCACTGGAGCTTGGAGTGTATCATTTATCCATGGAAGAAAAAAACATAATTTCTTAGCCAAAGTTACCTGTGGCTGCATTCCTGACCACTTTACATGGACAGACAACCCTAACAGTGATGTACAAACAACTATTGTAGTTTGAGGAGGAAACACTCCAAGAATTTTAGGTTTACTCCTTGTTTGGAAAATAATGGTCCTGATATCTCCAATCAGGACATATAAAATCCTACATTCATTTTATGGTAATAGCTTTCCCTTGGCATTCTGTGGCAATGCTTAATTAACAAATGCTCAGACCTGAGGAAAGACATGAAAGATTGGAGATGTTTGAGGTGTATCTCCAAAATTATTTTCAAAGAGGTCACCAGTGGTGATTCACTTCAGGGAATTACTGCATTTTCCAGCAGCAGGTCCAAACATAACAAGTACAGAGGGAAAAAAAATGACAAGAGTCAAAGCAAAGAAAAATGGGAAGTTTGAATGTTTTTATTTGGTTTTAATGAAACAAACAACAACAAAAAATCATTTGAGTCAGCCAAAAATATTTTCTTCATCTGAAAATGAAATGTTGAGTATCATTTGGAAGTCATTTTAAAGTTTTCCTTCTTATCTTTATTTTTCTAAATGAGGTTAATCCTTCAAAGAAAATGTCATTTGGAGATGAAAAATGCAGAAAGTTTCAGTTTAAAAAAGTCAAATCAAATTGTTATTTTTCATAAAGGAAGACTTTTACCCCAAAAAAATACCCATGCGCCATGATTTTTAAATACTTCCCTTATTTATTTGGTGATCAATTTCTTCAGCAAATTCAATCAGTGTTTAGTCCCTGGCAAAAGTGTACTATTTATTAAAATATATATACTGCCCTTCACACCATAGATTACAAAGTGCTAATTGTTCATCACCAAAAGCTAAATTCAGTAAGCAAACATGAGACAAGACAGTGTTCCAAATCACCACCAGTGCTCTGGCAAAAACACCCAGCTCTGTATCAATCCAGACCATAACTAGAGTGGGTTTTGTGGCATTATCCCGGGCAAGAGGCTCACAGACAGCATGACACCCACAGGCAGAAATTCAGGTTCCCCACTCAGCTTCTACAGGTCTACAATAATGTCTGCACACTGAAAAGCTGGTGAAGTATCAAGAAAAGGCTACAGCACATGACTCACATTTTCTCTCTTGGTCCACATAGCAGCAAGGGCCAGAGGAGGACATGAGGGGATGAAACACCTCTCCTATAAAGAAAATATAGTTTGTTCCACCTGAAGAAAAGAAAGCTCCAGGATGACCTTTTTGTGGCCTTTTGGTACCTGAAGGGACTACAGGAAAGCTGGAGAGGAGCTGTTTACAAGGGTATTGAGTGATACGACAAGTGGGAATCGCTTTAAACTGACAGGGGACAGAGTTTAGATTAGATATTAGGTGGAAATTCTTTCCTGTGAAGGTGATGAGACACTGTCACAGGTCTCCTAGAGAAATTGTGGCAGGCCCATCCCTGGAAGTGTCCAAGGCCAGGCTGGATTGGGTTTGGAGGAACTGGTCTAATGGAAGGTGTCCCTGCCCATGGTGGGGACACTGGGACTAGATGATCTTTAAGGACCCTTCCAACTCAAACCATTCTATGATTCTATGAAAGCTTGGAAATGTAACAAAAAATTCACTAGTCTTATGGCTATTTGGACATCTCTTTCGTCTCACAGAAGCATCTCTCAATTTAGTATCTGGGTATTTGCCTACCTAAAAGAGTGGTGATGGACATAGGAAATATTGGAGTGTTAGGTTTTTTACATTTTTTCTTGAGACCTTGGGGTCAAATCCTGCCTATCAGAGTTATGAATATATGCTAATAATAAAAAAAAAGAGTTTTAATAGAAAGTGCTCTTACTCTGAATGTGCTGTTCAAGGTAAGGTTTATTTTTCCTAAAGGCTTTGGAGTACTTTTGGCTGAATGGCCACGTGTGTGTCATGTTGGATGCTGGATATTTTGCCCCCAGGGCAAGGGGCACAACCCACGTATTTATGCGTGTGCCGAAGTGCAGTTACCCTGACCACCCTATCAGCCTATCTCATTATCAGCACCTCCATCTGCCCATGCATTTTATCTCATCGTTCTCTATTTATTTATATTGCCATGATATCTGAGATCCTGCCTACACTCAGCTGCCAACATCGAGAGCCCGTGTGCTGCATAGGAGGGGAAGGCATGAGGAGCGGGTGAAAGGCTCAGCCTGGCCAGACATAGTTGTATAACGAAGGCAGATTTGCCTCTACAAAGTGCAAAATCTGTGTGGGTTTGCCCTTTTTTTTTTTTTTTTTGGCTGAGTGGTTGTTTTTCTGCAAGGTGATTGTGTTGGGAGGTGCAAAAAGGTATTCAGCTCACTCCCAAACAAATTCACCCAAGTGGTGTCAGAGTTGATTGCTGGGTTTTTTTCTCTCTGATATTTGTTTTTCAAACCTTCATTGCCCAGCCATGTTCTTTGCTCATCTCTGAGTGTTAAATACAGGGAGGCAATGTCTAATTGTGGTTTTCCTGAGGGTGCTGAAACATTTAAAATGCATACAGGCTCGAGGTCAGTGTCCTGGAAGTGTCAGCTTTCTCCCTCAGAGGAAGCCAGGACGAGTGGTACTTCTTGAATCAACTCTCCCAAGGCTGTATACCCGAGATTCTCAAATTCTGCCTGAAGGAGGGGAGAAACATGGCTCAAATGCTATTTATCACCCTTGTCTTTCAACAGCACGAGCAGAGTCATCCAACATCTGCAGCACTGATGAGAGACTCCCGTCCACATTTGCAAGGAAGGTCACACAGAGGTAACTGAGCACTGCTGCACTTACCCATTTCTCTTGACCCAATGGGTTGTTCCTCTTTTAAATCGACCTTTGGGCACAGCCTGCTTATATTCCCAAGGGATTTATTCTTTCTTACTAATTTTACTAGAAATGGGAGCAAAAAGGTAACGTGAGAAAATTTTTGTGGGCTCTCTTCTGGGCTTCTCTTGTCAGGAACCCCCAGTTCCAGACTGGCAAGATCCCTGTTAGAAAAATTAGAAATGTCAACACTGATCTTATTACAGAATGTTTGATTCATACTGTATCTTACTTGTAAGACCCAGATGGCCTTACAAATGTCAGTGAGTTATGCCCCATGTCTAGTAGGTGGAACTATTATTAGTGGTAGAACAAACATAAGATATTAGATTGGGATTTACACCCCTACACTCATGGATTATAGGGGAGCAGCTGAAGGACTTGTGAAAATGCTCAGCTTTGGCTCATCTAGGCTGACTTCTTTTTCCCCACCAGTACATGATGCCTTGGAAGAATTCATTGCATCACCATATCTTAGCAGCCTTCCAAAAGTCTGTCCTAAAAAAGTAGAACAATGCACAATCCATGAACCTGCCAAGACACCTACCCTTAAGGATGAGCTTTCTGAAACCATTTGAGACTGATTCCCTGCATTGAACAGAACCTGCTGCTGTCCCTGGAGTCTCTATGTTGAGATACACAACTTGTCTTGTAAAGGCAGTGGTGAAATATTGGTCCTTTGTTTATTTTAGGTGAAAGCCGATGTAGGTCTACCCTACTCGAGAGGAGAGGAGAGGAGAGGAGATGGCCTCAGACATTTCAATGTTAAAAGTCCAGCGGGAAGCAGAATAATTATTTAACAGCTGCATTGACAACTAAATAGTTTGAAGCCTTTAGATTTATATGCCCAGGCAAGAAGTCCAGCTCTTCACTCTCTGTGAGTGTGTGCATGTTTTTTTTACATGGCGCCATTATTATTGTTCCTTGTTCTGCCTGGACAGAAATGTGCAATCTCATTCATGGGTACTGGTCAATATGTCAATCATAGATAAAATAAAGCTTTTCTTACACTGGATATCTCTATAGGATATCTAAAAAGAGCAGTAAAATGTCACTATCCCTGTTAATGATGGGATTTCTGAAGTCAGGCTGTGTTGGCCTGGCTTGATCACAAAGAGAGCAGATTAAGTCCAAGAATGATCTGAGGGGAAAGAGAAAAAATTACCCTTTGCTAGAGGGTAAAGACGGATTCCATCCAGAAACTGAATAAAAAAATTAAGGAGGCTTAATATTTTGTTTTTAAAGTCAGTCAGGCTTTTATGGAGAATACCTTTTCAAAATGAAAAACCAAAATTTTTGCTTTGGAAGCACGAAAAAAATGCATTTGAAAATGTAGAAATTATACATTTGGTGATTAATTTCCCTACAGCTTTTTTCTGTCACCTTCAAGCTCAGTTTTTGAAATGAGTCTACATCCCTTTCACATGTTATTTTTTTAGTAAAACTAACTTAAAAACAAAACCCAGCTTCAGAGAGACTACAAATTCATTTGATTCACCAGGAACTTATCTCTTGTGAGAAGAACTCAGTGCAGTGCCACAATCTAGCAACACCTTTAGTAGCCAGAATTATTTTTCATGTTATCATATGACTTTTTTTTAAGATTGGCAACCGAAGGAGATTTAGAAGATGTATCAGGATACACTATTTCTCAGACAGAGCGTCACCTTCTTCCTGCCTTGACAAAGTACCACAGAATTAGGTAGGTTTATTGTAAAGGAGGTTTTGGCATTTCCGAGGTCACTAATTGGAGTTGGACAAGTTGATACTTTTATGGCAGCCACGTTTTTAGCTTTGAAGATCTTAACATCACACTAAGAAGTGCATTGTTATTCTTGCATAATGAATGAGATACAATACTTTGAATCTCAAATGGTTTCACAATGTTCGATAATAGAAGGCTAATTAGCTTCGTTTTTCAGACCTTCAGAAAGATGAGAACCTAAGAATTTACAGAAATAGGCAGTAGAGCCTAAAGCTCTCCTCCAACATCCCAGATCAAGTCTTGAATGTGGGCAAGGAAAAAAAGTATATAGTTTTTCAAGGACTACTTCATAGATTTGTGTCTACATGACCATAATTTTGTGACTGGTTAAATGCACAAGTTAAAATAGGCCTCACGAGTCCTGACTTCATTTTAGTGCTTTAACGATGCCTTAACTGTGAAATAATACCCCCTTAAGATGTGTGAAACATTAATTCTATATAGCTGAGAATCAAAGTATTTATGTGTTTGTTTATTTATCTATACAATGGCATTTCAAGCTCCTTTAATATCATTACTGTATCTGGGTGCCCTCCAAATATATGCTTAGATGTTAGATAAGATATTTTTAATATTAAAATAATTTGTGTCTATAATTATTGCTGCTGATGCCAGAAGCCCTTTTGATACCAAAAAAAACCACTGATTAATGCAAATTAGTTGATCATAATAAACATAAAGAAGAATCACTGTAGCACCAAGCACAATTTTGACATAAAAACAAAGATGCACAGATCTGAAAAGGTTTGGGCATCAGAGACTTTGCTGGGATGCCATTTTAGGAGGAGGCTTTTAGGAAAGGAGCAATATGAGTCACCCTTCTAATCTACCTACTGTATTCCTTGGAAAATCCCTTGCTGTTAAATAATGCACAGCCACTTCCAAACTAACCAGAAATCTTCTGTGCAAAGGTCAAAGACCAGCAAAATCATCCTTGCCTTGCATGAGGTCACCTCTTGCAAATTTTGCACTGATGCCTGGGTGGGATTTATGTCTCACACCTCCTGGCAAAGGCCACATCTTTGGGAAAGCTACTCCATGAAAATAAATGGGCACTTCCAGAATGCGGATGGCATCCTAAAATGGCTGTCTAAAATGTGTATAAGACAGAGACTTTTGATGTGTCTTTTTCTCTCCCCTTATGTTGAGAAACTCCAGACAACTACCTTTAAGTAAAATTCTTATTTGTAGCATCCAAAGTTGTCTTAAACCTGATGACACATGATATTTGACTAGATATCTTGTATAGGGCATTTCTCCAGCTGGATATTTAGCCTAGTCTAAGGACCTAATTCCAAGCATGAGGAGGTAGAGAAACATGCAAAATGGTCCAGGTAACACAGGGAGCACAGTCAGAAATCTGTTGTAAGAGACCTCAGGCAGAAAATTCAGTTATTTTTAGCGTCTGCTGTGAGCCATGGCCAACTCCCACAAAGACCAATGCAGGCTTTAGGGATCAGAGGACTTTTTTTCAGAAACAGGAATATTGTTACTGTATATTCACTGCAAAGATAGTTTGAACACAAATGTCGTTTCTATTTTAAGCAGTTCGACTAGTGGGTATAATTCAGATATTAACTTCCTGGATTAATTCCAGCCTTAGTTTCACAGCTCTGACACCACCAAAATCAATTACATTGATGCACGTGAGGACAGAGATAGACTTCTCCTCACTACCTAAAATTTTAAATGACCAACTCAAATGCTGACCCCAGTCCAGTATAAATAAAACGTAATACCACCTTCCTTAGTTATAAAGGAGGGAAAAATGTGCTAGGATACTGGTACAAAAAAAAAGAAAAAACAGTGACAGAGAAGGATTGGATGACCTCTTTTCCATCTGTTTTTTTCACTGCCTGAGGTGTACGTGCTGTGAACATTTGGAAGAAAGACTGCCACCATCATAACCACCTCTCACTCCATGTCAACTGAGTGTGGTCAAGATTGCAACCCAGGCCTGAATCTCCTCCTGAGAGTTTCTTTTTGAAAAGCCTCACACTCCAGGACAGGAAATGGCATCTATTGATCACTTCTGACAGGTTGTCTGTTCCTTTGAAGACCGAAAATGGCTGACAGCTCAGGAAATCCAACATCTGACCATTGCTCAGGACTGATCCAAAGCTGACAAATGAGGTGGGAGGCTTTCCATCAACACCAGTGGCTCCAGAGATGGACCTCCAGGTAGAAGAAAGAGGCTTTTCAAAAGCGACCTCTTCCATAAGATCAGGATTTGCGTTGATTCATGTTTTTGAATTAACTGGTGAATCAACTGAATCTATCCTACTGCACTTACTGCTGCAAGCTGCTACTGCTTTGCTGAACACAAGTAGCAAATCATTACTTGGGCAAAGACTAGAGGCCACGGGAAAGCCTTAAGGATAGAGTACATAAGACAGGAGAATGAACTCAGAAATTAAGAAGCAGACACTTGATGTAGGGTCTTTTGAAATGAGATCATGCATTTTTATACATAGGAAAAGTTTAACTTTGGTTTAGCAGAAGAGATAAAGAATAAATTATTTTGCAGGTCCATTTAATTGCTCAGATTTGTGGGTATTTACCCTGATATGTTACAATGTGCTAGAGCTCATGTAGACTCATGTATGAGACTATCATTGCTCCTGGTCCAATACTGCAGGTAATGGGAACCCAAATGTCTCTTAACCCATAATCTGTGGAAAGGGCACATCCTCCATCTAAGTAATGTAATCCACCTATATTCCTAAACCATAGTCAATCACTAAGCTGAAAAATGGTCAAAGATTATTTTTAAAATATATTACAGAACTCTCTAAAAGCACACGGAAATCTTTGTGATTATCCTGCAACAGAAAGAATTTGTTTATCTGGATCAATCTTAGCCCAAGCACTTATCAAAATCAATAAACTTCTATAGGCATGATAGATGTTTTCCCTCCCATGTCACTGAATTGCCATTGACTACAGACTTTCACTGCCTTAAAGGCTCATGTTTCTGACCCAGTAGATTTATGATGGAGAAGAGAGAACTTTTCATTATCCAAAAGCCTGAAGGGAGAACTTGGTCAAAGGAACTCAGTAATTCCTGAGAGTAAGTGGACAATAAGACCTGACAATTGGTTTTAGCAACACTGGCATGAAGACCTGGTCATCCAAGTTTGAAGACAGATTTGACTTGGAGACCTGGTACTCTACATACATGGTAAAGATGAATGATGTCATGTCAGAGAGTTGGATCAAGTAGACCAGAGGGAATGAAAAGAAAATTCAATGAAAACACGGGATTTCCTCGTCTCTCCAAACACCATAAATCATGTCTGAGCTGCTGACTCACTCTCTGCTGATCTATCATACTCAAGTAAAGCAACCACTTACATGCCTGACCATCTTGATGTCTTTAAGAATCCAGGAGGTTTGAGAAGCCTTTTGCCTCCTACTTGTTTTCTGTGTCAATTCTCAAAAAAAAAAAAAAAGAAATCTCAGACACCAGCTGCTTCCACTCAGATAGGTCAGGAACAGTTTGAGCAGATTTCCTCTGCACCACAGACAAGTGAAATCCAAGACATGCTGCTAAAGCCAGAGAAGCCAAGGAAGACATGAGTGTCGTCCACTCTAAGGGCAAGAGCTGAGAGGCAGAAAACTGAAACAGTAACTCAGAGCAGAGATGCTGAATTTGATACTCAAGGTTTGTGCAATAAAACTTCAAGTCAATTGTCCAATGAAGCGATAAGGAGAGCTATCCTTACGAGAGTCTGCACCCCAGTTTTACACCCCCTAATGCAAATGGATGATGTAGAACAAACAGCCATTCCTATGTGCCTGTGTACCTATGCACAGACAACAGGGGCAGATATATATAATCAAATCCATAGGCTTTCACCTTCCTCTCCCATGACCCTTTTGGAAAAGGTCTACTAAATACAAACAAGGTTGGCAGGCACAAATGGAAGCATAACTCTTTTTTGATGTCTAGGATTTTATAGAAAAGTCACCCTCCGGAAATTAATAGACAAGAATATCCCTATTACGTCCATGCATACAGTGCACAGAATGAAAATCCTTACAGAAAGGTTATCAGTGTCTGACAAACTTAATCGGGTTTTCATAAAGGAAAACATCCTGCCTGCTATTAATGGAAAGACCCTGGGTGACTGTTCAGAAATCCATCATAGGTTCAGTCCCTCCTTCCTCATTTTTGGCTTCCCATGGGTCTTGTTCTATTCCTACTTGAGGATCCTCCTTTCTCTAGGCTCAGCATAATTTTATATTCCACTCCACTTCCTGTCCCATACCGCTACTTTTAAAAAAAGTTCTATTATGAAGCAGCCGCGATCAAGAATCACAGTTCAGGACCTGTGTCTATTCATTACTGTTTCCTCAGAGTCCCTAAATATAGTTTAAAATTTATCACACAATCTATAAATCTGCTCCAGTGCAACTCTGCAGGAAGTAAATCCACCAGCAATCGTTTCTGCATTCATTGAGAAAAGGGGCGACTTGGAACTGGCTTGAGATTTTGAAAGGGAGGCAACTTCATATCTTGCACAGAGGGTTCCTCTGCCCTCTCTGGCCATGAAAGTCTTGCCATGTGTGGAAAGAAAACAACAGTCTCAAAAACAACAGTCATCAACACCCCTCTGCGTTCACAGCAGTTCATATTACTTTCTTCTGACTTCTTAATTGCTCGTAAGAGAGGAAGGTCTCCTATGACTCGTGAATGTTAGGGAAGAGTGTAATTAAAGGCAGAATTGGAGCTGAAGGGTTATATTCTGACTTGGAATAAAGCAACCCAGATCTGCAGAAAGCAGTGCTCCCTGCAGCCACAAGACCACTTTGGTTTACACACTGAGTGATTTGTGGCTTAGAATGAAAAAAATTATCCAGTCAACCAATGTAAGAAGGTTAATGTGATTCTAACAGAGAAATAGTGAAGCAAATGATTGCACAATATTAATTGGGAACTAAACTGACCATGAGCTAAGTCTAAATACACATGCAGAGGGTCGGCTAATTACCCACATTAGCATGAACACCAGCATGTGAGGCTCACAAGAAAGCTTCCCTGAGCATTTCAGTCACTTCTGTCTTCCCAGAGGACAGGTTTTCATTAATTATTTCAGTGCCTCTGGAGTCAACAGTAACCCAGAGTGGAAATGTAAAAGGACAGGTTAAATAACCAGGTGTTTTGTACCTTGAGAGAGAAAAAAATGAGTTGAGCTTCAGGTCAAAGCCTTAATTTAAACTTATAACAAGGGAAATATACTTCTAAGATAGAGTGATCCAACATGCACCCAGGAGTCTGCATAGCCTTAGGGAACTGTGTGAAACAGGTATAAATTTTCTATACATATGTGTTGTGTCTTGGTTTCCGTGGAGCTGTAGCTTAGATATCCACACAGGCACACACAGAACCAGTGAAGACACACAGGTGACAACAGAGGTCCTCCAGGTCTCTGGCTATAGACACATTTATGCACAGGCACAACACATCTTGCATTTCCTTTAAGGACAAAATATGGAGTCCATACCACCCATCTCTACCTGTACACAGAAATTTTTACAGAAAAATGCAACCAAAAAAAATGCATTTGAAAAATAGCATGAACATTAAAAAATCAACCCTTGAAATGTTAGGAAACACCAGCTTGAATTATTCGCTCTCCCTCTACCTCTATCATTCCTTCTACATATGACAATCATCCCATTTTTTTGCCTTTGCCTCATCCAGGGCACAGGGAGGACACTGCCCTTCCTGAACCATGGGCCTGTATTTTACTTACTCCCCAATCCTGCTTTTCTGCAGACTTGCTGAAACTGATGGGTTTTCCATGGTGCTCATCAAGCTGCATCCAAGCTCTGCACAAGTGATGGATTTATCTTCACAGCACATCTTTGAGGAGAGAAGGAGTTAATATCTGTTCTCCAGATTTAGGGATGGGAGGAAGAGGAAGAAACAGAGCACTGGATTTGCAGTTCAGGTTAAGATAACCTGTATTTTTAAAGAATTTGGTGTTCTGAAGGATTAATATGGGTATGAGGTTCTCTGGCTTAAGATACCACTGAGAGTACTGAGCATTTCTGCAAAAAATAGAGTTCAGAGTGTGAAATCTGGCATCTCCAAAGGGGATGATCACATATTTAATACCTGTTTCCATGTGACAAGACTAGGTTGAGTTTTTCAATGTCATATAGAACTATGAAAGAAGTAGGGATAAATAGGACATTTTTAAAGGTTTAGTTTGCAGGTTTTTTCAATGACAACTTCTGGTCTGTTATCCCAGACACCTCCCAAAAAACAAGATGAGTTCCACCTCCCAAAAAACAAGATGAGATCCCTCTAGTCTCTTCATCACCCACACAGATTCTTCCCCAGACTATAACCAGTCCTGAGTGAATCAAGAGCCTCTGTGATCAAAAAGGAATATGAGAACATGTGAGCTATGGCTCTCTGTACATTAGAAATACAAGTGATTCTGGAGGAAAAAACAACCTGTGCTGAGGACCCAAAGACCATATTTTGGGGGGTTGCTTCAGTATAGTTTTAGTCTGGCCCTGTGGCCTGAGTTCCCATGAATGTAATAGGTGGAGGTCCACAAAAACCACACTGCATGAGCCAAGATAAAATCTCATCAGTCTAAGGTGAAACTACTGGGAAATCCCTTCAAAAACACATTGCTAAGCTGAACCTAAATGCAAATTTAGATACATTCTAAGACAACTCATAATTCAAAAGCACAGGAGCAAAACAAACTTTTGTCTATTGTGTTAGTTACAGCACTTCTATTTTCTTTAACCATAAAGCACTGAGTTTGTTAATCTTAAAAATACCCCTTCAATATCAAGTGTGCCTGTCTGTGTGAGCACTTGTACTGCCAAAGGACCAATGCAGCCAAAAACTTGACTAAGATCATAGAATTCTAGAACATCCTGAGTTGAAAGGGAACCACAAGGATCATTGAATCCATCTCCTGGCTCTGCACAGGACACTCCAAGAATCCCACCATGTGTCTGAGAGCATTGTCCAAATGCTTTTTGAACTCTGTCAGATTTGGCGCTATGACCACTTCCCTGGGGAGCTTTTTCCAGTGCCCAACCACCCTCTGAGTGAAGAACTTTTTCCTAATATCCAGCCTAAACCTCCCCTGATTCAGTTTCATGTCATTCCCTCAGGTCCTTTCACAGGTCACCAGAGAGGAGAGACCAATTCCTGCCTCTGCAGACTGTGATGAGGTCTCCCCTCAGCCTCCTCTTCTCTAGGCTGGATAAATCAAGGTGATAACATTGAAAGTAATACTTAGCATGTCTTGATTCAAGTCTTATTGGATTACTCATTAGGAGCCTTTCCACTGATGTCAATGGAGTTTTGCTTGGATCAGGACTAAAATGTAGCTACTATGGACACATCAGCACAGCAGCTATTACTCTCAGATTCCCAGAAGTAATTTTGTCTGCAAAAAGACCACAAGATTTGACCCCACTAATGACTTCCATGGTGTTTTCTGTACAGTATAGATTAGTGAAATAGAGCCATGACTCAGAGGGGTTTCCTGCTCCATCCTGCCTATCATCAGCCCTTCCCTGCAATTTCAGCAATGAAGAAAGGCAAAGTCACTGTTCAAAGGCGTTTGACCAAGAACAACAGTTCTTAGGCTTTTCTGGAAACCAGATTTGACTCACTAAAGGGAAGTAAAGAAGCAAAAAAAAAAAAAACAAAACCCCACACCCAAGCAAGCAAATAAAACAAAGCAAACAAAAAACATAACAAGCAAAAAAACCTTCAATACATTAAAATTATGGAGTATTTTCTCTGGGAGAATAAAATCAATAAATTCTTAAAAATTAACTGAGAAACTAGTAGAACTCTGAAGTTAATTTAGCATCTTATGCAATAGATGTGAGAATGTGATCGGAGGAATTCTGTTCATCCTCCTCCTGACAACAAAATATAAGAAATTGATGAAAGAACTCTCTAGACAAACTGTATATGTTTCCTAGAGTTTATGCAGACAGAGTGTCTCCATTTGTGTCCTTTTCAGGATGCTCATCCTCTGGACTGGCCCCAGTCCTGCTTCATCTCACTCAGTGTCCCTAAGACTTGTGAAACAACATCAGAAAGAAACTGCAAGAAAGTGTTTCAACATTTTACGAAAAAAAAAATAGAGAATTAGAAACTCAAAAGCCAGTTCCATCTTAAGCAAATGGAAAATAAAACACAATAATAGACAAGTGCAAAATCCTGCTGTGCAAATCCTCCTCTGATTTTCACCATTGCTGAGGTCCTGGAATCAGTATCTTAGTCCGACTGCAACCTGTTGATGAGTGAAAGGAGGGAAAGGTTGTAGCCTCATGAATTAAAAAATAATAATCTCTTAAGCTTAATATCAGCAAGGATGATTATTTCCTTTGATTTGTCAGGCTAATTGAAAATATCTTTATAGTTTGCAGATGATTAATTAGGAGCCAACAAGATCTCCATTTGCATCTCAGTAATTCTTCACTCTGTTTCATTTTGACATTTAGTCTTTATGCTTAAAATATTAATTGAGAAAGCAGAAAGGTGATTAACATAAGATTCTAAATGTGTGCCATTTGTTCTGACTTTTTTCTAAACATTTTTGTCAACAGGGAAGAAAGGCAAGAATATGCAACATTACAAAATTATTACTCCCTGTTCCACTTCCATCTGCTAAATCCTCCT
Organism: Calyptomena viridis; assembly: GCA_013390005.1. Lineage (NCBI taxonomy): Eukaryota > Metazoa > Chordata > Aves > Passeriformes > Eurylaimidae > Calyptomena > Calyptomena viridis. The sequence continues at coordinate 33,332 of WEIV01018627.1, forward strand.
TTATGGTAGACGTAGTTTAACTAAGTTCATTTTGGAATGGGAGAAAAAGCCCAAATAAAGGCCAATCCTCTGCCTCTCCTCCTCCATTCTCAAATCACTGACTATTTGACCTCTCCATAATCATACTGAAAGTTTTGAAGTGGCCTTTCTTACATAAAAAACCCTCACTCATGAGCCATTCTGCAGCAGAAGATTAGACCATGCCACTGTTGCCCCTCCAGACATCACCCAAGAAAAAGTGGGTTCAAAACAGCAACTGAGAAATATGATGATAATTTTCCATCCACCTGTCCCTAAAAGGCAGGGGCACATGTATTTCTGGTGGAAAGAACTCAGTTACTTCACTCAGCATCAAAAAAAATTATAATAATTTATAGGTCATGTCTGTTGAGGGTTTTACATTTGGGGGTTGTATTTTTGTTTGGGATTTTTTAAGCATTTTCTCACAGCCTTGGCAACTCCTGTCTTATCACACCACACTTAAATCTCCAGGAAATGCAGTGGGGTGATAAGAAATTTAACCCTTCATTTGGAAGGTAAATGTCCAACCACTACAATAGTATAAAGAAACCAGATTAATAACTTCTGAAAGTTTAAATGTGGATGGATTCCTAAGGATTAAACCACCAGGAATCAAATCATAAGAGCCAATCTTTGCTGTTCTCAATAATAATATTACTTAAAATTGCACTTTTCAGAGAAAACTCTTGCAGGAAGGGGCTGGCGGGTGGCCTTTGAATTTTTGTGAATTTTCCTCTATCGTCAAATTCAGGTTTTTGTAACAGGTTTTGCCTGTTCTTTCAAGCAGAGGGACAGGTCTGGTCCATCTTGATTTCACATCAAGATCTCAAATGTAGACTGTTCATCATATCACTGAGTACCCAACGAGACAGAGCAGAAAGCACTTTTCCAGCTCCTGTCCAAGATCTTGGGGTCTTTCCTAACACTGCCCAAAGAGCAGCCAGGCTCATAAGGACCCCAATGTACCTTTGCTTTTATCCCAGGCCCATATTTTTCTCAGCAGCACTTTGGCCATGGTTGCCTGAGACCCAAAGGGACCCATCCCATGTGGGAGCCCCAACATCACGCGAGGGCAGCGGCTGGGCTGCAATTCAAGGGACAGGGAGCACACAGTGGACAGTGGGGTTACACTAACATGCAGTCCTTTTATTTTTGAGGGGTTTTTCCTTTGTTCTATGGTTTATCTTTTTTTTTATCGAGCCACTGCAAACATTGCTTTGGCTGTCAGTATGAGAGCAGACACACATTCCCATACCAGTAGTAACTGTGCAATAAATACCATCCAAACAAATGTTAGGAAAAATTAATAAAGAAAGAAAAATATTCCTTTTCCCACCCCCAAGCACGAAACACTGTTAAGTCAACAGAATTTAATCTAGTTTATTCTCAAAAAAAAAAAAGGAGGAAAAAATATGAAAACAAAAAAAAAAAGCAGGTCTTATCACTAGCAGTAAATAAATTTGTACAACCATTCAGTCTGTATAATAAGATGAAATAAATCTACATCTTTCTTATTTTGGTGCGTTGAATTATACATACAAACAACAATTACAGGAACTTGTTCACAATGCGTATAGACCTGGAGAATGGCTATCTGAAACCCCCTTGTTGGCAATGTCCGCATGTTAACACTGATTGCCTGACACCATTGGTACTTCCTATGTAAAAGGCCCATGGCCCAAAATGAATGATCTCCCTACAGCTTTTATTTATTTAGTTATTTAGTTAGTTAGTTAGTTAGTTAATGCATCATCAAAACCGTTCTAGCCAGCCCCCTCCCCCTCCCCGGAAACAAAAAAAGAAACCAGAAAAAAAAAACCAACCAAAAAAAAACCCAAATTAAAATAAAATAAAAGGAGAAGACATGACTGGCAGTTGGTCCATTTGTTCTTAAGACCGCGTTTCCTCTTGGTCTGCATTGTTTGTTTTTCTGGTTTTTAAATTGTCCTCCCATCTTCTCTTTTTTTTTCTTTCCTTTTAAAAAAAATTCTCTCGGAGTCCTTCATGCCTTTTTCTTTACAGCTCCTCAGATGCAATAAAGTCTTCCTCAAATGTACAGTATTTCTTACAATATAAGTTATATGCAATGTTCAGCATTTTTTATTTTATTTTATTTTATTTTTTCACAGCACTAGAGATCCTGTCCAATAGGGAATGCAAGTTCTGAATGGCTTATTCACAAATGGTATCCAGATTCAGTGGGTAAGAATACATAGACGCCATAGTGAGTTCCTTTAAAAAGTGGCAAACATCACTTTTTTAAAACTTTTTTTTTACTTTTTTCTCTTTTTTTCTTTTTTTTTTCCTTTTTTGTGCTTTTTGTAGGTTTTTTTTCTGTGTTTTTAATTTTTTTTCTCTCTCTTATGCCTTCAAATAACTTTTTTTTTTTTTAATCCTTTTTTCCCCCTCCCGTTTGATTTGGGACGTCAGACCCATAACCACACGCCTGCAAAAATGCAAGTATATAAAGTAAATCTCATTTTGAGACCGTAAGCATTTAGCAGGGGAGTCTCTTGCTAACCCATGGCAGTGACCATACTGGAAGGATGATGAGGTCCGAAGGAGAGGCTGGATGGAGGATGCATCGGTGTCGGTGTAGTCAGCATGTGGCTGGAGTGACTGAAAGGTGAAATGTGGCTGATGGAGGACATGTGTCTGGAGAGGGCGGCCGGGTTAAAGGAGCTGCTCTTGGGAAAGTCTTCAAGGTTGTCATGGACCTTTTTGCACTTTTTGGATTTGCTAGACATTTTTCGGTTTCTGGTCTGAATTCCTTCTTTCTTCATAGTCAGGGGTCTGTTAATCTAAACAAAAATCAATTATTTTTTTGTGCTTCCATCCCTTCTCCCCAAGTCACCATGGGATCTGTGTACCTCATGCCCAGGCAGTCCTGGGGATGTGCCCCATTCCTCCCCTTGTCCTCCCTGTGTGCCATCGTTACACAACCTCTCCCCCATGTGCCGTGGCTACACAATGTCTACCCCTCCATCCCAAAATCCAAATCCTACCAGGAAATCCCAAATTTGGTTGAAATTTCTGAAGACAAGACAACAGAAAATTGCTGTCAGAGTCACACATGATCAAAATGTACCCAAATAACTCACAGCAGCTGAAAAATTTCAACTATCTGCACATTAGGTAATTGCACCATGTTTAGGAATGAAACCAATCATTATCACCTAGAAATATTCCCCATAGACATCGTCTCACCCTGAGGCTTCCTGTCTGATCTAAAACCATTAGTGGCAAGAGCTCCTGGGATTTCAGTGCTATGAGGGGTCTCAAACTTTCACAGCACAATTAAGGAGCTGGGCAACTCTTCACAAGAGGGATAGGTATTTGTCTTATTTTTCTTCTTTCCAAATATTTTGCTCTGATCATCATATCTGGTTTACTTTAGCTGATCTGATTTTGTTTCTCAAGCCTTCCAGGTTTGTTTTTTTTAGAGGAGGGACCTGAAACAGGTATTCGTGCTGTCTGGCAGAGCATTTTCTACATACATATAAATTTAACTATAGGGAAACTAAACATTACATTCTCATGCGTGGATCTACACAGCAGCAATGATCATCCATTAACCCATCAGGGTTAGATGGTGGCAAAAAGCCTGGACTTTGATGATCCTAGTGGGTCCCTTTCAGTTCAGCTATTCCACAATTCTATGATTTTATACTGCATAGAGAGCCAGCATCACAACATGCAATAGCACAGGTGAAATGAAACTCCCACAAACCACACTTGGGAAGGGATTTATGCATCCAATATCTACAAACAACCTTAAAAATCTGGACTTTGGAGTCTATGTGGGTCTTGCATTGGCTCCTCTGCAGGATTTCACCTATAGCAGAAGGCAGCAGAGCCAGCAAACCACCCCGGGGCTGAACCACTTCTCACAATAAATGTGAGCACATGAAGGTGCTGATGGGCATTTTGCAAAAGGGAGAAAAAGGAGAAAAAATGGATCCGCTGTCCACCAGGATCTACTGTCTCAGTCCCAGTGAAGAGCAATAAAAAGGTGTCCCTGCAAGGGTCTTGAGCACCTCTTCACCCATAAGATCTTAAATCAGCACAAGGAACAAAGCATTTTCTTCTTCCAGATCATGGCCAAGTTCCACTTACTACACCTCAGCCCCTTCCCTGTCCCTTTCCCCACAGGTTATGAATCATTCCTCGATTTCTCTCTCCAGGGAGGCCAGGATAAAATAGCTCCCTGTTACATGCAGAGACGGAGGCACAGGGAGAGGAAGGACCAAGCTCATTTCCAGTTTAGTCATTCCAAAGTTTGTCATCCCAGTCTGAACTTGTGACCTCTGGCTCTCTCTGTACCAGCAGTGATAGAAATATTCACCTCACCTAAAAATGGGTGGACAAAAGACTGATTCCTCTACCTCTGGATAAACAGAGATGGAGGGAGCAGCTCTACTTGCCAGCAGCTAAATGTAGGAAGGAAGAATCTGCCCATGGGCACCTCAACAACAGCCCTGGGGCAGCAACAAGCCCATGTGATGGGCTCCAAATGCAACACCACCTATCTCCTTGGATTCCTGTCCTCCCTGAGGGAGTGGGGATGCACACAAAGGGAAGGCCCTCAACTCCAAACCAATGACTGGGATGGGAAAGCTTTGCTGGCCTGTTTTAAATCAGTCAGCAGGGATTTGTTGCCCAGGTTCAAAGCCAGGAAGTCCCAAGTGAGCCTCACCAGGTAACAATGCTAGAGGAGACCAGGAAGTCTCAACTCCTGAGGAATACGGCTCAGATTTTGGGAGGCACACACAGCCTCAGCCTCTCCAGCTTCTAATGAGGATTTTTGTCATGACACAAAGACTCAGGACCAGCCAGAACCAATTTCTATGTGAAGCAGCAAAAGTGTAAGCACAGGTGGCAAAGTTACGTAAACCTGGAGCTGCACTGGATCTTGGAGCAAGCACAAGGTCCTGACCCTGTGTTGCTTGCTGTCGTGTCCCACAGGACACTGAACACTTCCCAAAACAACATCTCTCGTGTTTCACTCAGTCACTAAGAGCAGGTTGGCCCAAGAAACAATTTGATTTGATGTGAAATACAAAGACAGGAATACCAGTTTTGCTTAGGATGGTGACAAAGCCATAGCCAGCTCCACAGCTGGAATCAGAGCTGCCATTCAAGCTGTAAGCTGGACACATCATCCCAGTGTACATGGTCTCACACTCTTAGCAGGTAACCAACCCAAATTGCAAACAGACAAGGACTCAGATAAATGCCAGGAAGAGTGAGATGGGGCCAGCTCAGTCAAAGCAGCAAGCTGGAAAATTTTTCTAGTGATTTCTAGTGCACCAGCAAGTAAATTTGTCCCCAAAACATCAAAGCCATGGACCCATTTCTGATTCTGGGGTAGAGAAATTAAAGACCCAGAGGGAAGACATTCTCCGTGAAAATTCATTCCGATAAAAATACCAAACACATGCTAAATTAAAATTAAACCAGCCCAATGCATGTATATGAAATTCATTAATTTCAGATGGAGCCAATTAATTATGGGCAGGAATTATGCTCTTTGTTTTATCATATCCAAAATACTGACTGCTCTGCTCTTAGGACACATAGCCCTGCTTTAAGGTATTGTGAAAGGGGCCTTTTCTGACAAATTTTGCCAAAACAAATGGCAAATCACTCACTTCTATGGGCACAGAACAAGCACCAGCAAGGTACCTCCAGCAAGGTACATTCCCACCCATCCCTGAAGTGCACAAAGGCTCATCCTGTTTCTAAGAACTAAAATAACAAGAATGAGAACCTCATATTCAACAGATCAAATCCAGGGGATAGTCTTAACCATTATAGGTCTGATCTTGCTCTGACTGAAGACAATGGGATTTTGCCATTGACCTCAATAGGGTCCCGTCACTGAAGCGGATTTATCCTTCAGACATAGTCATTACAATGTTGGGTTAATCTTCCAGGCTGGCTGTATCTTAGAAAGCACTCTGGGATGCCACAGGATGAAAGGCACCGTATCAATGTGAAATATTAGTCATTGTTAATACTGGTGTTAATGGAGCTGGCTCTTGCAGGAGGAATGCCAACGGCTTCACTAAATGCACCCCAAGACTATTATGATTATTGCTTATATCCTACTGACAAATGGGTTTCTTTAAGCTGTGGGAATCAATAGTAAAACAAACTGATATAGCTCCATGACAAAATGAACACCATTAAAAAAAATAGCCTTTTCACTGCAATCATTCCCCATGTAGATATGAAATCTGGGTAAGTTTCAACTGCAGATCAGTCCATTAAAATATCCCAGTGATGTTCAAGTCCAAGAAAATTTCATTAAACTAGAGTAAAAGAAAAAAAGAGAAGGAAGCTGGATAAAAAAGCAGCCAGGAATATGCTGCAGCCTAGCCTGAAATAGGGTTAAGGCATCTTCTAAGCATCTAAAACCTTCCACTGGCATTGGCACAATACATATGCTGACACACAGCTGCTTGGGAGGGACACACTACAATCAGCCTCTCTATTCCTGACACCTCTACTGTTGGAAAACCCATGCAGATAAGATCCACACAGGGAGCAGGACCACACTTCTCACCAGAGTCAAAACTAAATATTTTAAGAAAATATTAAAAAAAATAAGACCTGCCCACTCATATCCAGATTTTAGTATCCCTACCTACATAAACTGCTTCACACAGGATCTCAGTCCTCTGGGGGTTTCATTTAAGCAGGTCCCATTAGTGGAGTTGCTCATAAGGCAAGATACTACTTGACTCGGGTAAGTAGCTGTGCTGAGCTTTTAAGCAGTTGTTGGTGATTTTAATGAATATGGAAATGGTTCCAGTCTGCTCAAGGCCTGCCCCGTGTCACAAATTTCACAGGTGGATCTGCGTTTCCACAAACAGTGGTTCTAGGAGTCAATTCAGGCCAACTACATTTGCAATATTAGTGTGAAAAAGAAAATTACGTGCTCTTGCAGGCACATTTCTGGACAATCTCAGCACTCGGACACCATTCTAGATATTTAGGGGGGATTCCCCCCAACTAGGTGTCTACAATGCAAGTAGACAGTTGTAACTCCTCACTCTGCCATCTTATGCTGTCACAGGGAGAAACTACATCATCTTCAAGGGTACAAGTCATCTCATGCAAAAACAGACATAAAACAATGTCAACTGAGAAGAGGTTTTTTCTTCAAAGGGGCTTGCTGGGTGCAGGAGGAGCAACTCAGATATAGGTCTCCCTATAGGTGTCCCAAACTATGTGATTTAAGTCCTATGACTGGTGGCTACAAGGCCAAAATGAAAACAGAGCACAGGCATAGACTCCCCCACTGAAGCTGCCTGACCTTGCCCCCTTCTTGCCAAGGAAACAGCAAAAAAAATATTTTCTTGTGATAATCCAAGAGCTTTCACTCTGGTCCAACCCATTTGTTTGCAGTGATCACACCGAGAATTTGACGACAAGCTTTTCTTGCTACATGGGACTCAAAACGTGCTGAGACACCTGCCCACTAAAGGGTAAACACATTTTCCTTTCTTCCCAGAGAGATACCTCTTATGAAACAGGTAAAAAATTATCCTGGTTGCCTGTTGGGTTTTTTCTACTTAATCCAAACTTGTTTGCTCATCCTAAGAAACTAAAGAGCTTGAAATAACAAATGAAAGGGACTGAGATACAACAAGGGTTAGGTGCCCCATGAAACCTGATATGTCTTTGATGTGTTTGCATGGGTGGACATAAGGGCAAAACATAGCCCCAGATTTCTAAACTAAACGTAAAGCAATCAACCACTAGGAAAAAAAAAAAAAAGACTATATCAAAGCAGAGAAACTGCAAGTGTTGTCCTTCTTCAGACCTAATAATTATTCTAATGCCACATGTAGGATGAGAGTAACAGAAGTAGCCTTAACTTAATGCTTTATTAGCAGTATTTTTCAGTAGAAGACTTTTCAGGTCCCTTTAGCTCTTCCCCTGGGACACATATCTCTGGTTCCTGCAAGCTGGCTTTGTATGGAGATATTAGATTAAATCTGCCATGCATTTCATTTCATTTGTCCTTCTCTTCCATGACAGATGCTTTAAAATTCACATCACAGGTTGAGCAGACTGTGCCACCCGCTAACTAAATCAAGTCCTTTTTTGGTTTAGGAATTGCTTGCGTCAAACAGGGCAAACACAAGACCTAAATAAATCATCTTTGGGGACTGGACAAAGGCAGCCACAAACCCAAGAATGATCTAAATAGTTCCTGGCACATTTGCTTTTTTTTTCAGAGTTTGTATTTGCTGGAGGAACCAAGCTATGCATGGGAGGGGTATCAGCTTGCAGGACGGCATGTTGTGTTTTCCAACCCTCTGAGCCCAATCAGCAGCAGATAATGTCTCTCTGTGTTGATCCAGCCCTCCTTTCTTGGCTCAGGCATGGAAAAGCTCTAACATTACCCCTGGACAGCCCTGTTTAATACCTCCTCAAGTTGGATAGGCTACATTTGAAAGGCTGACAGCTTGTCACTCCAACCCCCAATGTCCCCAAAGGGGATAAATAGAGGTCTCGGCACCACCCAATATTGGAAATCCTTAAGTCAAGGAAGAGTAGGAACCATCAAGCACTGAAGCTGAGGCCCAGTTATTGAGTGTTACAGTCACACTTACATTGTGCAGCTTGTAGTAGAGCCCGCAGGCGTTACAGACAGGATCGCCGTTGGCATTTCTCCTCCACAGGGTGGTAGTGGTGGTCTGACAGTTTGCACAGGACGTGCCCGCCCTCCTGGCTGCAGACTGTGGGAAGGAGGGAGAGAGACAGGGAAAGAGAAGGAGAGGAAGAGAAAAACACTCGTGTTAAAAAGAAAAAAAAAAAATGCAATCAGCAAAATTTCTGAGAAAGAAAACATCAACCCTGCAAGACTGACGCACATCGGCAGAGGCCTCCAAAAACTGACTTGTGAGAACAAATAATAATTGTGAAAAAAATCCCCGAGGTACTTTAATCCCAAATTATGTGTGAACTGAATCAGGTGCCAAAGGGCATCCTAAAAGTGAGTGCTAAACCTCTGATAGAACTCATCAAAATTAGCAGCGCTGGCACAGCCCATTCCAGAGGGGGAAATATTATTTAAAATGCCAACGTGTCTTTCCATCTTAATTCTCCCAGACCCCCCAGGGGTCTAATTCTGCAGTCAGGGCCTGAACCGACAATTGCTGGAGTCAATGGCATGAGTCACGGCGGCTCCGGCGAGCGCCGGGTGAGACCCGAGTGGGCAGCTGCTCGTCGGGACCGACCGCAAGCACAGCCCGGTCCTGTAAATTCAGCCCAACTTCAAAGGATACGGGCTCCAGATCGGAAATAACACCGTGGCAAAGAGCAAGAATACCAACTTTTTAATTACACCCTTTCTGCAGCCCGAGCCTTCATGTTTATTTAAGGATTGGTAACGAGCCTGAAAGCAGAATTTACCGTTTCATAAAGAGGGAAGAACAAGGGGGAAAAAAAGTCTATGTGTCAAATTGTATACAGAAGCTTTTTTTGTTAGCTGTAATAATGTTACAACAAAGTCAAATCTAGTAAAGTTGCTCTTCTTTTACATGCATGAATACATGCTTATCATTTAAAAACTGGAACTTTAGAAATCAAATTGTCCTTCTGCCACTGAAGGAGGAATAGGACTTTTCATACTGCTGCATGAGTGAGTATGAGTTTTTATGTGGGTGCAAGTGCCTACAGTTCCTAAAAAAAAACAGAAACGGCTTTAGATCCCATCCTATCTCTTCTTCATCAATATGACAGAGCTCTGATTTCATCCCAATGCGTTGCTTTCAATGGGACTGCTCGTGTGCTTAAAGTTAAAACATGTGCTTAAGCGATTTGCCAGATCATAGCAATGCTTGGCACCTTGCAGAACTGAGCCTTTAATGCTCTCTTTTGTGCTCTTGCTGTTTCAAATTTACCCCTCACCCCACACAGCCGCACACTGTAGTGCATCCAACCTTTTGAAAAAAAAAAAAAGAAAATACCACATCTTTGGATACTGTACAACAAACCCAAAATGCAAACATGGACACTGGCACAGCGTTAGCATTAATACCAACTCTTGTTAGGTCATGTTTCAATTTTAATCATAATTGAATGCGGCGTAGGTGGAGAGAGAACGGGTTGGTTTTGCTTCAGATAGAGGAGGATTTTTTTTTTTTAATTAGACAAAAACGACTGTCTAAAAAATAAATAGGACAATGCCCATGAGCATTAGGAAGCATCACAGAGTGCCTGGTCTGGCAGCAAGTGGTTCTCTCAGGCTGCCCATGGGGACAGTTCCATTTTGCCTGACCAAAAACTACTCTGAACCAAGCCAACCCCAAGCCTGAGGAGGCCTTTAGCTAACTTCTCCATGCTGATGACCAGAAGGAGCTGGGAGCACCACACGGGTCTTTGGTTGCAAAAATCCCAGTTCAAGCAGAGATGAAGCGTCCCACCACAAACAGCAGAGCCCTGAATCGATGTGCACATATATGCCTTGATCCTGTCTTCCTCTTGACCATGCCATGGACCCAAATTTAGTTCCCATCATAATTACCAGTATACTGAATGTGCTTCAAATGCAACACAGAAACAACATCTTGCAGAGCCAGGTTCTTGTGAAGAGCTGTGGAACAAGTCTGCAAGTCTCTACCCACCAAATCCCACCACCTGGCACGTGTGGCTCAGAGGGGCACAAGTGGCTCAGAGACTGGATTGAGCCTCTCAGTGGCAGCTTTGCCCTTATCAGACCCAAAAATCAAGCCTAAGGAAATTTCTAAAAACCAGTGATATTTGACTCAGCCCACACAGGGGAAACATTTCCTTTGAAGATATTTGGGGTTTCTACGTGGCGCTCACCATAATTTCTCTTACGGCAAATGCATTCAAAAGACATGCCTGGTCACCACTTTACTGCCTTTAGACAAATTCTGACATTAAATAAGCAAATAAATCACAACATCTACTGTCTTCTCTAATACCTTTTCCAAATGCTGTGTTTCCCCTACAAAAATTCAGCATTGTTAGCTGAATATTTTTAGCTCTTTCGGTCCCCGACTGCACCTTTTAGGCTCTACCAACTTCTACCGGAGACACCAGCAGTGGGCAGGAAACAATGAATAGTAACACTATTGTAAAGCTCCCAGCAATGGCATCCACTGAGCTAATCACCATCCCGGGCCTGACTGTGTCAGTAATGGAACAACTAATTAGCTGCCCCATATCATCTGTAGGACCAGACCCCATGGCCCAGCTGCCTGTGAGTCCCCAGCTTCAGAAGTACTGACAGTGATGAGAAGATGGAACTGAGGAGGGTGCAGGAGGAACCAAGTACTGATAAAGGTGCTTAATTAAGGGGGATTTTCAGTGTCTGGATCCATCCACAATGATGCAAGTATCAGTTTCCTAAAATCTGATGGCGTGTTCATGGGCCTGCTGAGAAATTGTCTCTAATCCTCCCAAAACCAGCACGATTGGACATGGAAATGGAGAGATCTGCATCCATATGGGCAGGGAAAGGGAGAAAACCTAAAGGAAGCTTTCATCTCAGCAGTGACAAGGCTGCCACTGGCTGTGACAGGGACAAGAATGGTTTCCAGTAGCACTGTAAACCTTTAAAAGAGTGATGGTACCACCTGCCTGTTCTTGATCCCTGCGAACATCTCCAGATCTTCCACCTTCCCCACAAGGTGAAGCAGAGCTGTCTGGGCCCTCTTGGCCAGCAAGGTTCCATCATCTCAGCGTCTAAGAATTTCTTTGCCTCCTCTCTCCCACCCATTGAATCCTATCATTACTTTCAGGGCAGCTGTGATGAGAGCCTACGAAAGCAGCCCAAGGTCATGCAGGAAACTTGGGGCAGAGGGAAGGAGCCCCCATCCACACTCTGCCTTCCCCAGCCCGCCTGCCCCCACAAGGCAGGAGAGATCCAGTCAAGCAACAGCCACATACACATCTATATCCAGGGACACAAAATGCAAACATGGGCACAGCTTTGGTGCCTTCTGATTGGGTTTTTTTTTCAGAGGTTAGCAAGGAAAATAAATTTAGATGCAAACAGCATTAGGGATGTTTCTCTTTCCTTTTCTTTTTTCCAGGCAGTGTTGGGGGTCAAATGTTTAGAAAAATCAAATTTCACATTTAGGAAAGGTTGCGTTCAAAGAGCGAGAACTTTTTGTAACTTCAACTTTAACTAAAATGCCCAAAGATTGAAGCAGTTACACAAGACAAGTCCTCTCTTTATTTCTTTTCTCTCTTTCTCATTTTTTTTCCCCCAAGAATGACCTTTTACTATGTATTTATTTATATAGTTCACCTTACATGTGCTGGGCTCAGGGTGACTTGAGACATTCTTTGGTGGTTCCATCAGACACTTTTTGAAAGCTCTCCCCCCCTTTCTAGCCACTTTCCTATTCTGCCTCCCCCTCTGCTTGTTTGGATATGCTCAAGCTCCTGTGTGTTTGGGTTGGGGAAACAGAGCTGTTGTTTAGGAGTTATCTCCAGGGCTCAGATATCCGGCAGCTTTTTCCTAGGAAGTTCACTTTACACATAAAGAGAGAATGAGGAAAAAAAATAAGGAAGACGAGGGCTGTGTGTTTAAGGCAGGCAGGCTGGGGGGAAGGAGGAGAAGAGAACAAGAGAGCTGCCCAAAAAAAAAAATTGAAATTCCAGCCTGTACTTCCCTCCCTAGAAAGCTTTTCCTTTTTTCTAACAAGGCTATGAAAGATGAGAGAGACAAATATTTTCCTGTATCGGAAAAGCCCATATAGGAGGGCATGGAGAGGTTTCGTACGCAGGAAGTTTGGGGGGTAGAGGAGCAAACCCACAACTTCCCCAAAATTCACACAGCCAGACAGAGTTCTCACTGCTGCTCCTTACACCATAACCCCTCCTAGGAATGCACTCAAAAAATGCTTCCCAGTGCCAGAGGGAATAAAGCCAATCCAGTTCTATGGGCATCTCACAGGTGAGGAAGCTGATCCACACCTAAGAGCTGCCGGACAGAGGCCATGAGCACCTTCACAGGGAACATGAAGCCAATGAACCAGCTCTCTCCTGCCTGCAGGGTCTGATCATGCCAGGCACAAACCTCATGCAACTGGCAAGATCCATCCATTAGCTCAGAAATTCCATGGAGAGGTGAGAACCACCTTTCCTCTGCATTTTAAGCAGCCCTCAGGAGGCCTTCCATGTCTTTAATCCTAACAAAACCAAACGTGCCTCCATTCGAAAAATTCAATAACTTCCCAAGCAGGGACTATAATTTTTTCCCCCACTTGATATATTTTTTCCCTTTGTGGTCTGTCTGACTATTTGCCAAACATACTTCAACACATTTATTAGCCATGCCCACAGCTTCCAGACCTTTTTATGGCTTCCAGGGAAAATGCATGAATGCACTGGGGATGCTGTAATGTATTGCCTGTATGTAGAACAGTCACCAGGTTTGCAATTATTATTTCAAACTTTTACCCACACATTTCACCTTACTCCAACTTCTGTGGCCTGGACACATACTCAGCTTTGCATATTCACTATTGCTTGCCTTGTGTCCCTCTTCATACCATCTTGGAGGAGAATGACACAATTTGAGATGCAGATGGCACAGGCACAAATAACCACACCAGGTACCAATAGCACCAAGACCTGATAATTCAAGCTCTTCACCAGACCAAGGTCTGTCTGATGCCCCAGTGGCACCCAGGATCCAGTCTGGGTCTCTTCCCCATGACACCAGCAGCCAAGGGAGATAGAGACACATTTAAGAAGGGAAGGGCAGCTTTTCAAAGAGCCCAGGAGAAATCCTGGTCTCCCAATAATCTCTCTAGTCACCAGAAAATTATTATTCTGCCCTTACGCTCTGAAAAGAGACACCATTCTTGGGTCACCATCCATGTGGAGTTATCTGTCCCATTGCAACCTGGGAGAAAACTCAGTTCTGATTTGCAAGAAGCCCTGGATCTTGATATTTAAACCTGTTTTGCAGTTTGCAAGAGGACAAGACAACTGAGGCCCACGGCAGCTGGGATCATCTCACCAACTATCCCTCCCTCCCAGCCTTCTGATGCAGTGTGACCAGGGGCAGCTGGCTGAGGTTCCCTCTTCATCCTGAGCTGCAGATAGGAAGAAAAAGTTGCAGAAGAAGAAAAAGAAATAATAAAATAGAAGGAGACTCACCAGCCTTCTCTTGGGTTTGATCAGGGGCCGGTTCTGCCCGTTCATTTTGTGATAGAGTCCACAGGCGTTACACAAATAGTGCCCGGTGCCGTCTCTTCTCCACAGAGGGGTTGAGGTAGCCCCACAATTTACACACTCCCTGCCTTCTGGAAACAAGAGAGCACATAGTTCACTTAGGGAAAGCAGAGGTAAAATGGGCTGGGGAAAGCCCCCCACAAAAAAGTCCCAAAACTTCCCAAGAGCCCCAGCCATGCCAGACCCTGCAAGTCCTCCCCGGGCTTAGGATATCCAAGCAAGAGTCCAAGGCTATGACTGAATAATGTTCCTGGCAGAGGCTGAGGGGAGTCTGGTGCAGTCTGATCCTGTTCCCTTCCCCAACACCACTCTGCAGGCAACATCAGGCCTGTGTCCCAGCAGCAGGGAAAAGGGATGGTGACAATGACAATCCGAATGCCATGGTAGCTCAAGGGGCTCCATGGAGAAGCTCTCACTCCTCTGACAGGTTCCTCCTTTAGTCCTCCTTCAGAGGACTGACAATTCCCTCTCACCTTTGGATTAAGGGCTTCTACAGCTCTCCAGACCCTGTGTTGCCATATGGACCAGACAAGTCTTGGCAGGCTTTGCAAGAAGTCTGCAAGCCTCTACCCCCAAAATGATGGACACAAAATTTAAGTCCATGCTCCCCCCCTTCTGATGTGCCTAAGGACCCCAAGGTCACTCCTTGAGCACTGTCCCAGGGGTGTGCATGAATGTGAGGGGCACTTCCCCTGACTTCAGGTCAAACCACATCAAGGACCCCCAAAATAATCACAGGTCAACAACCAAAACACCTCTCCAGCCCCAGTCAATACACAACAACTCCACTAATATCTGCCATTGATTAATTTGCTATTAAGCTTCCACCACCCAGAACTTGCACCCTCTGGTTTCCCCACCACATCTGCAGCCTGATGGTCCATCCCTGTTGTCTGGGATAGCAAACAGCCCAAGCCTATCTGAGCCCTCATTAAGGTCTTTCCCTTCTTCTTCTCCTGCTTTTTTCACCTCTTTATCTTTCCCCTGGCTATTGCACGGGGGAATCTCCCCAGCCCACCAGTTTCCAGCTTGGATGAGGGAACTGGGAGGCTGCAGATGTGCTTCTCAGCTACTTTCAGAGGGTTGAGTGGTTTTTTGTTGGGTCTTTGGTTTATTGGGGAAGGTTTTCTTGTACCTAATGTCACTCGTGGCCCACCTGGGAGCAGCAGCAAACCTCAGCTGGGCAGAGCAGAGCAAACTCAGAACGGAGCCGGCTCCCTGCTGCCCCAGCCCTTGCTGCCTTCGAGCAAGAGGCATCCGTGCCCTAACCACAAACAGCAACCGTTTTTCCAGAGCCTTTGCACTGAACCCCTCTCCCTTCACCCCTCAAAAACAAAAAAAAAAAATACATTTGCAGCAGTTTCTCCCTCTCCATCCTGCCATAACACCCTCTCCCTCTTTTTTCTCTGTCTCTAACACTATGAGCTTCCAGCTTCCAGTTTGCTAAATCAACTTTTAAAGAGAAAAAAAACAAGAAAGAAAGAAAAAAAAAAAAAGGTGTTGCTGCTGGGGTTGGTTTATCACGAACCGCAGATGTCCTTCTAGAAGGTAAGTAACAGAAAGTGGCAAAAGGAAAACAAGAGGGGAGGGTGGAGGGGGGCCAAGACGGTTTGAAAATACCGCGCAGCCGGTGCCCCGGCGGGAGCTGCGGCTCGGCGGGCGCCGGGGCGGCCGAGGGATGCTCAGCACCGCCTGGGGCGAGAATAAACCAGTCCCTACCCCGGACATAGCACCCGGTCAGTACTTGGGGCCAGGCGGGGAGCCGCTCCCGTTAATACCCAGGTCGTTTTGTTCCCCTCCGGTTAAACGGGGCAGCCGCTCCGGGGCTGTTTGAGTCTCTGTCCCTCTCTTTTGTTTCACTCCATCTCTCTCTCTCTCCTGCTTTCATGTACAAAACATACAGGTCTGGGTTTTTTTGTCACTCTAACCGCATCCGGACTCTATTAAAGTTCCTGGCGCTGGATAAACAATGCAACTGTCGCGTGCAGCAGTCTGAAAATAATTGGATTAGCTCAAACATATCAGCTAAATAGAGACAGTCCCTGCTCAGACAGACAGAGTAAATGTCACCCTGGAAAAACCCTGAAAACTGATCTCATTCATGCCAGGCAACCCCGCAGCAGCCTCTTCGGAAAAAAAAAAAATAGAGAAAAAAAAGTAAAAGAAAAAGGAAAAAAGAAGAGTTTTGACTAATGGCCCTTTCCTCTGCACACATATAAGCACACACCCCTCGGCTCACTCGTACCCCTCGGTGCACACAAACGTGCAAGCCCGGGGCGTCCAGCCGTCGGGAGCAGGAGCCGCGCAGCCCATCGCACCCCCCTCCCCGGGGTGAGCACAGCGCTGGGACCCTCCAGCTCCCCCTGAGAAAGGCGGCCAGAGGGACACTTTGGGGCTCTTTCCTTAGGGGTAATCCAAAGCCCCAGGCACGGAGCTGGCTGGGACTGGGGGCTGCGTGGGCGAGCTCTCCTCACCGCCCCGGGGAAAACCCTCCCCGCATCCCCAGGCGCCGCATGGGAAGAGGCCCTGGGAAGAGCGAGGCACGGGGCAGGCGGGGGAAGTTGGCCGGGATTTAGCACCATTATTAAAATACAGAGAGATCGCTAATGCTGCGGTTCCCTCGGTTTCGCTTCCTCCCCGGGCGCAGCAGCTGAGCGCACCGTGGGCGCTGGAGGGGCCGGGTCGCCCCCTGGGCAGGAACCCCGAAGCACCGAGTGGGTGGTTTGGGCTCCTGGGCCGGGTTCTACCCCCAGCCAGAGTTGGACAGCAGGGAAATTGGTTATAAACTCAGCAGAGCAACCTGTGGGGAAGGTGAAGTGTAGTGTGTGTCCTCCACGAGGGCTTCGGCCCCCGCTGCTCATCGCATATATGTTTGTGCGCATCTCCCTGCGTGTGGAGAGGAGCGAGGGGTGCAGCCCCATCCCTTTGCCCCCTACTTTCCCCTCATAGCTTCCTCTCCTGAGCAAGGGGGATGAAGAAGCCAAAAAGCCCTACCTGTGCTTGACCGTGCTTTCGGTCGCGATTTACACCCAAACCCGGTTGGCGATCCTCCTAAGAGGCTACTGGGGGGAAAAAGTCCAGAGCCATATTCTGGGACATACGGTGGGTAGGTAGTGATGGGGTGATGAGCGGAGGAGGTGGCTCCTCCTAAAGAGGCCATGCTGCTCCGAGAGTGAGAGGACTCCAACTTCATGGTATCGGCCAGGGACACCTGGTACTTGATGCATTCCTTCTCGTCCTGCCGGGTGGAGCCGGTGGAGCCGGGGGTGGAGATGGACGGATCCGGGGACACATCTTTAGGAGGGGTCGGCGGGAAGGTGAAAAGGTGCGGGCTGGAGTGGCCGGCGGATAAAGTGGAAGAGGAGGCGGGTGGGTAGACGGAAAGGGGTCCCGGTGAGCTGTGGTGGATGGAGGTCTTGGAGAAGGGGCTGAGATTCCAGGGGGAAGCGCTGTGATGGCTGCTCAGCGCCTTGCTCCCGTCCAGCCAGGGCAGCGAGCCGTGCAGCAGCGGGGGGCGGCACACCTGGCTCCCTGCTCGGAGAAAACACAGAGACACGTCGGTCACATCCCTCTGCCACCCCGGCCAAGCCCCACATGGGGGTCCCGCGAAGTCCTCCCGCCACTTCTCCTTCCCAAAAAGTTCAGGATGCAAGAAGAGCGAGAAAAGTTACATCTGATGCGAGCCCCTACTCTCCTTTAAAAATTTAATTTTAAAAGCTATAAGAGCTCGAGATGGCAGCCCCGGTGTTGCTCAGGAACAGAATGCAGGGTGGGGACCCTCTGAGCAAGGGTGCCAGCCCTGTGACACGGGACTTGGCGAGTTCTAGCTCACTCTCTCCCTTTTCCAGTCAATCCCATGAAGACTTTGAAGCGAAGATCCTGAGTGAAATTGCAAAGCCCCGAGTGCAGAAATCATGTTTGTTCTTAGCTAGAAAATGATTTCCCGAATACAGTCATGGGCTATAAACCCTGAGAATTTTCTGGCCAAACGAAGAAGACCAGAAGATGCCCACAGACACGATATTAACCTTTCTAATAGGACCGATAAACTTTAAAATCTGCTAAGTTTGTCTTTTCTTCTTCCATGAGGCTGAACAGAAATGTTAGACGGCTTTTTCATGGTGATATGGCACACGCAGAGGGTACCAACTGCCTCAAAAGAAACACTTCATCTCCTTCTTGTGACAAGAGACACTTCACTTGTCTTTTAAAATACAGACCTGAACTTTGTGGAAAAAAAATCCACTAGATTTACGCAGTCAAATCTTTTTCCTTTGTTTGTAAATGTTTTTAAGGGCTCGTACTTAATATTTTAAATTCATTTCGGCCCTTGCTAAACAAATAAAAAAATATATTCAAATAATCAAATCTACCCAAATCCACAGCAACATGAGCAAATTGCTCTAAGCTGGAAAACACAGTTATTCAACTGGAAGAGAGCAAGTTTGTGCCTGCTAAGAAAGCCCTGGAAACTCACTGACATCTAGAGAGCCTTAACCTCTGTAAGTATCGTGATATGTGTATAGAGACTGCTAAATATACAGAAGGAGAGATGCAAACACAGATGTATAGAGGCACAGATAGTGGAAGAGCTGGTGCAGTGTGGACATGTATGTTTGCATGGGAGCTCGTGTGTGTCTAGAAAAGCCCCAAACTGCTTTTCACCGTCCCAGACATTTGTGAACAATACTGAAAGTAGCTGCTCGAAAGGAAGGGAAGGTGGGTTATACGAATAGAAAGGGTCAAGATTCATTATCTTCTCCAGGAAGTAGCATAGTAAATAATATTCAGGCTAGATCAGAGAGACCACATTTCCACTTTCTGCTGATATATTGGGGAAAAGAGAAATGAAAAGGAAAGAAAAGAAAGGACAAAGGCTGCTGGACCTTAGAAATAATTGTTTTAAAGAGACTAATAGCAGAACAATGCAGTTACTGAGCGGAGCCTAATGCAGGCTCGCACTCAACAAGTTGCTGAGGGCTGGGAGCAGCCCCCTGAACCCGCTCGGCTCCATCTCCACTCGCTCATCCCACTTGCTTCTCTTTGATTTTGGGGTGATTTCCACTACAAACCTCAGCGATTTAGATTTCTCCACGACAGAGGTCACTGTCCGGCTTCACAAACCAGCATCTGTTCTTTTCCCTCCTTTTTCCTACTTTCCTTTTTTTTTTTGACTATACAGGTAAACTTCAACCATAAGTACTGAATGTCTCCAATTCTCCATAAAAGATGGCACCAAAACTCTCATCTCTCTGTGGACCTGGGCCCCACCGGCCCCAGGTATTTCACCTCCTTTCTAAAAGCTGTGACCCAGGAACAAAATTCACTTTGTGGATCATTACCTTCCTGCAGGATCCTCAGGAAAACACACCATGTCTGATAACTAATGACACTACAGGCTATATTTTTTTTTCTTTCTTTCTTATTTTTAACACATGTCATGTTTTTGCCCTGGATGAGTGTGCAAAACTTTCAACCCAAGCCTAACAAGCTCACGAAGTGCAAATGAAATAGCCCAAGCGTGAGGACGGCAGGGTCATTTTCACACCCCTGCTCTCCAGCTTGCTTTGCTTCCCCAGAGCAGCTTAATCGTGCAAAAACTAAACACCGTATGAAAACACTAACTGTTAACCTAATTAAAGAGCGGGGGGAGAAACGAAAGAAATAGAAAAAAGGAGAGAGAAAGAAATAGAGAAAGAAATAGAAGGAAGGAGAGAGAGAAAGAGAGAAAGAATAAAAACGAAAGAAAGAAAGTGAAAGAAAGGAAGGAAGACTGAATTTTTATGTATTTCCAATAAACCAACCCCAAAATCCACCCGTGACGTAGTTTCCCCGCCGGCAGGAGAGGGTCTGCCCCACAGGAGCGGGGCTCGGGGAAGCTCGGAGGCGCCGGGACCGGGATCGGGACCGGGACAGGAGCAGGACAGCCCCGCGGGAGCCGAGTCTCTGCGTGGGCACTCACCGTGGTGGGCCGTGGGGTATCTCTGCACGGTGGCTCTCACGGAGTTGCCATAATACGGAGGGACGGGGTTGCCTTGTCCGTCGATATTAAAAAGTACATCCACTTCCTCGGCGAGAGGATACTGCGTGGGGTCCATGTAGGTATGGCCAAGCGTGGGGTGATGCGAGTCCGGGTGCTGCCCATTGAGCACGGCCGGGTGGTGGTGGCTCACCCACCGCGGCTGGTCCGTGGAGACCTCCATCTTCCGCGCTCGCTGCTCCGCCGCTGCTCTTCCTCCTCCTCCTCCTCCTCAGCAGCAAGGCGCGGAGGTGAGACCGGAGAGAGGGACGCTGCTGGAGTTATGCAGGGCGGGGAAAAGTGCTCGGCGAGTTTGGGGATGTTTCTGGTTAGGTTTGGTTTAAAGCGGAGAGAGGGGTCGTTATGGTGATAAACGACCGATTCCAAAAATAATAATAATAATNAAAAAAAAAAAAAAAAAAAGAAAAATAATAAAATTGAAAAGGACAAAAAAGAGAAAACAAAAAAAAAAACTCGGGAAAAAATTCTCTACGAAGTGAGATCCCCTCGTATCTTCCGCTCTGTTGCAGATGTTTCTCTTCTTTGATCACCTGTAACGAGAAAGAGGAAAGGGAAGGAGCAGAGAGAGAGAGAGGCAGGGAGAGAAACGTGCTTGAGAAGTTCTGAACTTTAGCACCTGACTTTTTAGGCAGGAGAAAACCCATCCCATCCCTCGGCAGCCATCCCTGGGAAGCGCCTGCTCTGCCCTGGACCCACCTCTCCCAGCGCCTCTTTCTCTTTCGCTCTCTCCCAGCTCGGAGCGGAGCCCAGCAGCTCCCACCGCGCTCCTGCTGCCCAGNAGGCGCGGAGGGCTTGAGACCGGAGAGAGGGACGCTGCTGGAGTTATGCAGGGCGGGGAAAAGTGCTCGGCGAGTTTGGGGATGTTTCTGGTTAGGTTTGGTTTAAAGCGGAGAGAGGGGTCGTTATGGTGATAAACGACCGATTCCAAAAATAATAATAATAAT
>WEIV01018627.1:55499-157323 GCA_013390005.1 Calyptomena viridis
TTTTTTTTTTTTTTTTTTTACAGGGAAGGCATTCTTTCTGAAAGGAGCAGGATGGCGCCAGCCGGCTCAGTGCTTACAGACAGCTGTGGCGAGACGCAACTTAAGGAGGTTCCAGTGTCATAAGCCCGGGGGAGGCGGAGCCTGTCCCCGCCTGAGGAGGGGACCGGCGGGGCGCTCCGGCCGCCTCCGCGGGAACCCCCCGGCAACAACCTCTTTTCATTTCTCCACGCCTTTTATTCCGTTTTAATTTTATAGATATAGTCTCTGTTTTTAAGGGGGAAATTAAGTTTTGCCGCTGTCCCAGAAACTCCGCGAGTGTCCACCCCGGGAGGTGGCGCGGGGAGGGGACGCGGCGCGTTCTCCCGCCGGCACCTGTGGGGGATGCGAGAGGGATGGGAATCCCGCCGGGAGCAGGGATGTGCCGGCAGGTGCAGGACCTCGGGGGCTGCCCCCCGTGAAGTAAAGCTGCCTCTCCTCCTCCAGCGGCTCCGGCTTATAAAGGATTTAATTATTGTTATTTTTAAGGATGCCAGCGCCGCGTTCGGAAATAGCACGAAATTGGGGGTGTTTAAGGTGGGTTTCCCCAGCCCTTCCCGCTCCCGGGGGATCCCGGGGGTCAGGGCAGGGCCCGGCCTCGGGACCCCCGGGAGCCGCGTCCGGCCCCGNGAAAAGAAAAGAAAAGAAAAGAAAAGAAAAGAAAAGAAAAGAAAAGAAAAGAAAAGAAAAGAAAAGAAAAGAAAAGAAAAGAAAAGAAAAGAAAAGAAAAGAAAAGAAAAGAAAAGAAAAGAAAAGAAAAGAAAAGAAAAGAAAAGAAAAGAAAAGAAAAGAAAAGAAAAGAAAAGAAAAGAAAAGAAAAGAAAAGAAAAGAAAAGAAAAGAAAAGAAAAGAAAAGAAAAGAAAAGAAAAGAAAAGAAAAGAAAAGAAAAGAAAAGAAAAGAAAAGAAAAGAAAAGAAAAAAGAAAAGCATTGTTTTTAAAAAAGCACTAGAATAAGTCACTCACTGGGTGCCTCAGCGCTCTGTCCCTCCACACGCCGGCAGGAGCGCGTCAGCCCGGGTGCGGGAGGAAGCGCCTCTCCGGAGTTTTTATACCGGGGTGGTCTCGTTAAACCCCGGGGCTCCGCAGCGGAGGCCGCGCCAGTGCCGGTTCCAAAGCCCCGCCGGGGCGGTCCCCGGTCAGCGGGGCCGGGCTGGGCTCAACCTGCAGCCGGGAGCTGCTCGGCGGATGGATGGATGGATGGATGGATGGATGGATGGATGGATGGATGGATGGACGGATGGATGCTTCGAGTCCTCGAGGCCGCCCATTTTAAGCCCGGTTTTAAGCCCCCGGTGCAACCCATCGCCGTTGGGCATGGGGACAGAGCAATACCACAGAGGTTTGACGCGTGAGGGATGGTCTGTGGGGACGTACATACATATATTTATTTTACTTTTTAAAAAGACACCAGCCTGGGCAGGTATAAAAGCCGAGAACCGGCCATGCCTTGGGGTCGACGCAGCCCAGACAGGGGGGACCAGGGAAACGTGCCAGGTTGGGAGGGCCCAGGAGAGTGGACGAGCCGGGATGGGGGGTGACAGGTCATCCATCCCCGTCCCAGAACTATCCAGGGGACCGGGCTCGGCGCTTCTCCGCACTCTGCAGCCTCGCCGACGCCGCCAGTACCGAGCCCCGAGCCCCTCCGCCCGGGGGGAGTGGGAACGGCTCCCGGTATCCCATTAGAGGGGACGGGGGGAAGGGGGAGACAGAAGCGGGATGCTCGTGGCCCTCCCCGAGCCGGGGGCTTTAAGTCGCTCAGGGAAAACTCGTGTTTCCTCTCTCACCCTGGCTAGAGGAGACGTTTTGCCTGCAGCTTTTCTGTACTGCGGAGTGCTCCCCTCCCTTACATACCCCAGGAACTGGGGAGCACTGGGAGGGAGGAAACGGAGGGGAAAACAGCGCAATCATCTGATGAGTTTTCCGGGATGCCCCGTCGGTTCCCTCCACACCGGGCGGCCCCACGGCCGCTCCCCCGGCGGTGTGGGGGGGCCGGGGTGCCCGAGCACCGAGGTGGTCTCTTGTCTACCCCTCCTTCTTTTGGGAAGGAATTTCTTTGAGAGGAGGAGGACAGTAAAGAGGAGACCAACGTTCAAGAGCACAAACTTTCCGCTTCCCGCCCTCCCCAGCTTCAAGCGTTTTATGGTTATGAGGGCGAAATGTCTTCCCGGGATTTGCTCCTTTATTCTCGCTCCCAAAATTTCCCCACATCCCAAGCACATCCTGCGGCGAGAGTGGTCTCCAGCACTTGGGAAAAGTCACTTTGTCTCTTTTAACGCTTGGGTTGCGCAGGGGTCTTAGTGCCGAGCTGGGATCTTTGGGCAGGTGAGCTGAGATTCCCACCCCCTCCTCCCTCCGGCAGTCACAGCCCCGAGACCTACTGCCATGGGACCACAGGAGAGGAATTTCCATCCAGAGGTCACAAAATTGCTAAGCCATTTTAAAACGTGCCTTTAGCCCTGTCCGGGGATAGTGGGGAAATCGCTTTCCTTCAGCTGTTTGAAGGGCAGGGAATGATTAGAGCGAAATAAAATTTAATAAAGTAAAAAAAGAAAAAAACAAACATAAAAAAGTAAAATAAAAATAAATCAGCAGCTACACCAAGTCCAATCAGTGGCGGGAGGAAAAGAAATGGAAACGGCCCTGAGGGCCCCGTCCTGCCCCGACGGGGGCAACAAGGGTGGCACGGTGAGACCCTGTTCCCTGACAGACCCTCGCAGCCACAGCCCGAGTGACGGGAGGAGGACACCCACTTTCAAATCTACTTTTCTTCGGCCCTTATTTTCAACCCGTCCTCCACAGAGTCAATCTTCCTATCACCTTCCCAGCCTGGGGGAAATTTTGATGGGGAGGGCAAAAACACTCCCACAAAAAGACAAAAAAAAAAGGGGGGGGGGGGGAAGGTGGGTTTTGTTTGTTTGTTTGTTTTTAAGAGTAAACCCGTCATGTCTCCCGTCTCCTCGGATTATTCTGTTATCCCGGGGGTTTTGCGAAGAGAACTGGCCTTGACCGTCCTTTTTCCCAGGCTGTGGCTGCAGATCCATCACCTCGCCCCCCCTCCCGGCAGCCCCCAGCAGGGTTTCCAGTGACAGCTCGGCGTTAATAGGAGCCCATTGTTGGAGCAATTAGCCCCAAGCTCGCCACCAGCCGCCAGATAAGGGTCGGGGGCTCGGGGGTTAATTCTGCCGGGGGGGAGGGGGCTGCGGGTATCGGGGCACCAGCATCTCTCCTAGGTAGGGCAGGGATGGGAGAGAAATGGGGCTCTGGCGCTAGAAGGTCACGAGGAAACGCTTTTGACATAAGTCACTTAGAGTCCCAAAAAGGGGGAAATAAAAAAAAAACAACAAAACATCAACAACAACAAAATCCCAAACTCTGTGGGATGGGGCGGTCTGCCGGACTACTGCCTCCCTAAAACTGACCATTCAAAGGGCATTAAAGCTGTGGCACACATCTCCCCCCACTCCGCTTTTTTTTTTTCCCCTCCTTCGGGTCTTCCTGATAAAATAGAATAGGGAAGGTTGTTCTGGAGCCGGGACCCCAGGCCACTCACTCTTCCATCCTCGTTGGTGCCCACCGCAGCGACTGGCACCTCGGGGCGGGGACAGGCAGACTCCCCTCCCTCTCTTTCTCCTTTAGCTCCCTTTTAAACGACAATTGACTGAAAGGGGATTAAGTTACGTTTGTCGGGCTGGTTTGTTTTTTTTTTCCAGGGTACCAGAATAGTACAGGTAAAGCTGTACAAACAGCCGGGAGCGAGGAATTGGGGGGTTATGGAGAGGACACGGCCCAGGGCAGAGCTCCGATTATTATTAATTTTTTTGCGTGTGTACGGCAACTTGCTCTCTTGCCGAGGGAGAGGAGGCCCGGGGCTGTGAGCGGCGCTGCCACCTTCCCGGCTGGGGCAGCCCCTCCTGGGCCACGGAGTCTGTCAGTCCCCTGGACAGCCCCGGCGGGAGGGTGCTGGGCCCTGGTAACGCTGCAGAGGTAACCTCGGCTTGAACAAAGGCGGAGAGAAGAGGGAATATTTTGTTTTCGTCTTTTTTTTTTCTCCCTTCATGAATCAGGCAGGAATTACGATCTCTTTCCTCAGGGCCATCCCCCGCTCCGGCCTTTATCAGTAAAACGATAATCAGCATCCCTCCAGCTAGGGGCTGGCAAATTAATAGTAGTAGTAGTAAGAGTAATAATCGTCGTCGAAGGGAAAGAGAGACTGGCATTTCTGCGTCTCCCTTTTTTCATCCCACATGAGCCTTCCCCTGCTCTTCGAAACCAGCCACATGGGTGGTTTTTCTTTCTTTTTCATCTCTCACTTTTCTTATTTTTTTAATATGTACATATATATTTCCGCTCTATTCTAATAATTCATCTCCCTTCGTGAAGATAGGAAGGAAACAAACACACGCACACAAAGAAGTGCCGAGCCATGCAAATTCAGAGAGAGAACAAATCACCGGCTGATTACACCGGGTCCAATTTTTTCTTCCTTCGTGCACCACCACCCACCTCAGACGCACACACTGGTTTTTTTCGGCGCAAATGATGCTATTTGATTGGGGGGGAGGGGAGGGGAAGAGAGGGGGAAAACCCTGCTCTGCCGTAGAAAAGAAATTCGAAGAATTAAAATTGGGAGGAGAGAAACTGGGACTTTTCTTTCCCCTCCTCCTCTCCCCCTTCTTTGAAGCTGAGAGGAGGGCGACTGCCCCGGGACACTGCAGGAGTTAAAAAAAAAAAAAATCATCTGAGAAAGATCAAAAACCGGCTCCGCAAGTCCCAGGGGGAATCTCTCCCCCCGACACATTCCCCAAATTGCGCGGCAAAGGGGAGTAGGGGAGAAGGGGAGGGGGAGTCATGACAACCCTTCTGCCGGTGCCCCGTCCTGCTCCGGGATGTCAGGCAGAATCCAGCTCCCTTCCCTCCTTCCTTCCCTCCGAGCACAGCCCCGGTTTCAAGCTCAACACGGTAAGTCCCGTTTCTCCCTCCCCCATCGCCTTTTCCTTTCTCAGACAGCAAAAGTGTGTTTTGACGAGGAGTTTTCCTTCTCCCTTTTATTCCCCCGCCCCTTTTTATCAAATTCTCTGCCTATACCCCCCTTTCCAGACTGGGGGAGAGGCTCCCGACCCCATAGAGGGTCCCCGCTGCGGCAACGGGCAGCGCTCCCACCCCACGGAGCTGGGCAGGGGCGGGCGGGCAGCGCTCCGGGAAGGCTTCGATCCCACAAATTGAAAAATAAGAGGAGAAAAAGCCAGCAAACCGCCCGAACAGCCACTCCAAATTGCAGTGAGGCTAAAGAAATGCGCATTAGGGGAAAATATTAAAAAAAAAAAAAAAAAGAAGTGGAGAAAGTCGGTTTATTTCGGGTTTCTCGGTTTTGCTTTATCTCCCAAGAACGTTTTAAGAGATAGATTTGAAGGCGGACTGAAGCATGTTGAGGGCTTTAAAGCCGACAAGAACCGTTTTCCTCGAAAACTACGGAAAAGGTGAAGCTGCCGACGTGTCCAAGGATTCTTTTTTTTTTTGTCTCTTTTTCTTTCTTTTCCCTCGAAAGCAGAAATTACCCCAGGACTTAGATAAAGAAGAAAACACAAATCTCCAGGCTGCTGGCGTGAGAGGAGGCGGCAGAATTAACACCAGCTCCTTGGTGAGGCGCAAAGGCATATCCCGACCTCCCGGGATTAAAACCGGAGCGATTTGCTCCGGGAAGCGTCTGACTGCTGCTCGTTTAAAGCCGTTTCTGCACCTCCTAAAACAAATACCCCGTGTCCACAGATCCCACCGGGAATAACCCCGCACAGTGACGACCCACTCCGTAAACGTGGGGCTCACATTTTTCGTCAGAGGCTCCAAAATTCAAATAGTACCGAGAGTGTCAGAATCTACACGATTTCTTTTCGCTCTAAAGAAAGGACTAGAGCGCCCCAAATTTCCCTGAACATCTCATACAGGTACCCCGCGACGCTATCGCCCTCGTCCAAGCACAAGGCGATGCTCTTCGCATCCCGGGGGGAGAGCGGAGCCCTCCGACGAATGTTCCCCCTCCTCCGCATCCCACCTCCTACCTGTCCCTGCGGGAAAACACCTTCTCGTCTTATTTTCCCACTTGTAATAAAAACACCCCCCTCGGCTCCGTTAAAAAAAAAAAAGAATTCACATCCCCAGGAGAAGGGATGGCTTTGCCCCAGCCGGGAGCAAAATGCCTCGCGGGGGAGTAGGCAGACCTTCCTTCCCGAAAGCCTGTTTCTCCTTTCCCTGGGCGCCCAGGTTGCCGGGCCCCTCTCTGTCCCCCGTGTCTGTCCGTAGATGCATCCCGGTGCACCCGGGGAGGGGGAACCAGCGTGCGCCCCGTCGGAGCAGCAGCCCCTGCCCGCGGCACCACGGGGTGCCGGCTCCCCTGTTCCGCACCTGCGGCCCATAAATAATGGAGAAAACAAGCAGGGCCGGTGGTTATTAATTATCCGGTTGCATTAAAATCCGTCACCTGGAGCCCGCTGCCTGTGTATGTACACTCGAAGGTAAGAGGAGCTTGGATGGATGGATGGATGGATAGATAGATAGATAGATAGATAGATAGATAGATAGATAGATAGATAGATAGAGATAGAATTTTCTTCCTTTTCTGTTTTGAAGACGCTCAATGACAGCTAACATAGATTTTTGTACAGCCCGAGTCATTTCCAGGTTCCCTCCTCAAACACCCTCCACCCGGTGGGTGGAAAATTTTCCTAGGAGAGGAGGAGGAGAGAGACTTATGTCCAGAGGTGCCAAGGAAGAGGGGGAACTCTCCTCTCGTCCCTCGGGCCCGAGTCCTGCCGGAACTCAGAACGGCCCGGCCCGCAGATCTTCCCAGCGGGGCCGGGAGCCGCGGGGAACGTGCGGGATCCGATCCCGCAGCAGAGCCAGCTGCCTCCTCATCTCAGCCTGCCTTAACCACACATCTCTGGGGTAGCTCACGTTTGGCTTTCCAGGGTATAAAAAAGAGAAATATGGAAAGGGGTGGAAGATCGCCCTAAATAGATTCTGTTAGAAGCACAGTATTTTTGTTATGTATGATATAATCCTAGATATTTTTGACATGAATATATAGAGGGCTACATACGTGGTATATATTGTGTACTATACAGCGCAGATCGACCTAACAGATCCAAATCAAATCTGTATTATTTCTGGGAACAGTATAGAACCGCAGCCATGGACACACGCCTGCCCCCATGAATATCGCTGTACACAGAGTGATACGAGTATATGGGTCCGTATATACAAGGTATATATTTTTTTATATACATGCACACAGATACGAAGCCGGGCACGGAAAGGCCCCGATCCTGCATATCCCGCAGATATCTATCCCTTCCCGTCCTGAGATTACTATTTCACATCCCAGTTATGACAGCGCGATATCCCATTTCCCACCGCTCGCATTCCCAACCTCACTCCCTTACTCCTAACACCCAGGGGTAAAAAAGCTTCTTCTCATCCGCTTCCCAAATTTCTGCTCTTTCCCGCATCGGGAAGGGCTTTCCCCAAGGTCACCGGGAAAACTCAACTCCCCCTCATCCACCCCAAGCAATAAGGGGGGGGTCGGGTTGAGTTACAAGCCCTTAGAGCCGAGCTCTCCATCCTAATGTCCTCCACGTGGAGAAGGAGTAAAAGGAGGAGGAATTTAAAAAAAAAAAAAAAAAAAAAAAAGGGAAAAAAAAAAAAAAAAAAAAAAGAAGGAGAAGGGTGGTGGGACACACGGACAGACAAATCGGTGTTCACTGACCTGGGCAGATGCTTTTGATTTTGTCCAGTTCCGCTGGAGCTCTCAGGGCAGGAGTGCGGGAGGAGCGGAGCCGCTGCTGGCATGTCGCAAGCTCCCTCCGAGGGGGAAAACCTGGGGGAGCCGCATCCTCCGAACGCCCACCCTTGCCCTCCTCCTCCTCCGGGCTGGGCTGAAGATCAGAGCTCTTCCGGGTTGGGAAAGGGCAGAGAAGGAGTGAGAGGAATATGATGGGCCATTTCTTTACACACCCATCGATGGGGCGGGGAGGTGGAGGTGGTGGCGGGGGGGCAGGGGCAGGGCCAGGAGGACGCGCCAGGTACTGGGGCTCGCAGCGCTGTGAGCGTGATGTAACCCGTCCCGGGAGCAACTGTCAGTGCCGTGAGCCTGGAACACCGGGAAGAGAGAGGGGAAAATATAATTAAGCGTATGATCATGCAAATAACGCCAGGGCTCGCTCCGCTGCATCGAAAGCTTTCAAGGAAAAGCGGTGACATTTAGTGATGAAGGGCTGATTTTTCTCCTCTTCCCCTCCCTTCTCCTCGGGAGGAGGGAGGGGGGAAGGACACACTTTTAACGACCCTGCTTTCATTTATTTATTTTTAATCTTCGCTAATTTATTTTTATTTTGAATATATATGTGTGTAAAGCTCCAGGGTCTAGACAGAAAAAAAAATCCACACGCATGTCTTGGCCCTCTGAAAATGGGGACGACAGTTCCCATGTGCCCCCTATCCCTCACTCTTCCTTGGGACGAGGAAGGCTCCTGGCGCGGACAGGAGCGCAGCACCTCCGCAGGAAGACGCCAACCTTATGGATCTGTCCCAGCCCTTGGAATCTGTGTGTCCCCCACTCTGGACCCTCAGAACCGGACGGGCTTGAACCCAGGGCCGTTGTGGAGCGAAACGGACGGGCCAGGGCGGATCTGCAGCTTCCTGCCCGCTCCCCAACCTCCCCGCCCTGTGAACCCTTGGGGGGTTTCAAGGGCTTCTAAACTGCTGTAGTGAGAAGAGAAGCCAGGGACCCGGGCTGTGGCCATGCCACAAGCTCCAGGGGTGCCTGAAATCCTTCAGCGATGGAGGAACGGACGGAGGAAGAGGGGGGCGCTGATTTTCCTAGTTTCCCCCATTAATGTCATTCCCCAAAACCTAACGCTGCAGCCTCAATGTATCCCGTCGTTACACGCGATCCACCGGCAGATTTTGCTTGCAGGAAAACTTCCTCTCGGTTTAGTTATGATCTTTTCGTTTGTTAAGGGTGGGTGCTCATTTCGGGGGCGGGGGAGGAGCTGGGGGCGGGGGGGTGTCCTGCCAGCAAAACCAGACAAGACACAGCCTGGGGGGGAGCTTATCTGCAGAAAACGCGTCCTGGAGTAGCCATGCTCTTCTAAGGAAGCGGGCAGCCACGTCCGAGTGAGAGATGTGGGGAGTGGCAAAATATCCCCCACACCATCGTTTACCATCAGCCCCCACATCCACCACTGGCGTGAAATGTTTCCAGGAATAAATCAGAAAGGCTTAATTTTCAGGGCTGAAATAAGGGTGTGCAGCAGACCCCAGGCCCCAGGAGTGAGAGACCCACTCGTGCTGGGGGGATGCAGAGCCGCCCTCCCCGGCCCGACTCCACGGTACCCAGCAGAGACCCCGACAACTCATCCAGTCGGTGCTGAGTCCCTGCACTTCAGAAAGTGGGGCAAAAATCGATAATTTATCACTTAGAGGGAAAAAATTTATATATATGTATATACACACACTCCTGATCCTGAAGGGATATTGTTGGGTTTTTCTGCTGACGTTGGGAGTTCGCTATCGCTGCTTCTAGAGTGACTCTCTGTAAGGTGAAAGGTAACGCGATCGCCTCCCAATTCTATCTTTAGAAAACACATTCAATTAAGGTAATAACTTAAATCTCATTAGGGCTGCGAAGGGAACCTGCCCACCGCCAAATACCTTCCATACCGATGGAAACACCATCTGTGTGTTTCCGGCCACCCCAACAGTGGGTGGAGGGTTGAGCCCGTCTACCCTCCCCAAGAAATGTGTCTTTTTGTAAGTAAAAGCCTCGAAAAATGAGGATTTTATAGCCACGAGGCTTGCGTGGTTTGTACTGAGCCGAGTGGAGGAGCCAGGGATAAATCCTTGCGCTGTATGGGATATAAAAAAAAAAAAAAGGAGAATACAACTGAAATCACTCGGGGTGTGTGTTCCCCATCATCGGGCTGGGAAAATTCCTGGGAAATCTTCTACTCCCCAAAATAGTGCTGCGGGAGGGAAACGAGATCAACTTGGAAGACGTTGCCGGATCTCTCCAAAACTACCTAGAAAAAAAAAATCAAAAAGGGAAAATGGGGGAGGGAAAAAGATCTGGGCTGTCTGAGCACATCGTGGAAGTGGTGAGCGAGGTGAGGAAACGAAAAATCAAGAATCCTCCTGCAAAAGCCGCCTGGGAAGCCCACGGAGATGGAGTCACCGCACTATTGTCTCTATTCCTACGGCCCGGGCTTGCTGAGCGGGGAGAGAAGGAATTTGGGCACAGGCGCAGGCGCATCCACACTCATACACCCCCTCCTGTATCCAGCCCGCACCGTGAAGTTCATTTCCAGCTACGATGGCTGGTGATTCAAAGGTTAAACATAACTAATGAGGCTTTAAATGGCACCCGGGGTTTATCATAAATATCACAGACCTGCCTCGACGCCTGCAGTTTAGGTCCGAATATAGACTAAAAGCAATAGTTAGATACCCAGAGGTCATTTAAATAGATAAATACATGGGAAAGAATACGTTATGCACACCCACATATATATTTTTCCTTGTGTGTGTGTACATATTTCTATGGAATATATATGGGGAATATATATGTGACATGTATATATATGTATATATATGTGTGTGTGTATATATATACATATATATGTGTATATATATATGTGTGTGTGTATATATATCCCATATTTTTTCCCAAGTATATATGTGGAATATTTTTTTTCCTTGTGTTTTCCATCTTACTAGGGGAGCTTGTGATTCTCCCAGTGCATGTGGCTGATCCCACCTCTTGCTCTTCTCCTGGCACACATTTAGACTCGTATACATCGAAATAAATACCTACACATACACACACAATCGATTTCGGCTCCGCCTGAACCAAGATTTGCAGTCGAACCCTCCATAAATAAAATCCATACGTTATTGTTAGGGATAACCGCTCTGTCAGCTGCAGAGAGGAGGTTGGGGATGTTTTATTTGCTATAATTAAACTGCCTTGACTCCTCTGGAGAGAAAACCCACCCTCTCTGCCCCCACCCCGGAGAAAAGTTGTCGATAATCAATAATTCTCTCTTCCCCGTTTGTGAAAACACAGTCTCACGGAGGTTATTTTTTAGTAGCGTCGTTGCAATCTTCGTTTCCAGGGAGGGGGAGAAAGCACCCTCCGTCTTGATCTCCCCAAATCAGCCGCTTTGGCATTGATCCTGCGCTTTGTGTGCGCAGAGTATATTCGCTTTAAAACGATTTCCATTAAACACGGCCTCCTACTATGGTAGGATCGACCTAATGACTTTGTGGGAGCACCGGGGAGAGAGCGCGGGGCTGGGGGGCAATCTCGGAAATTAAAATAATCCTCCCCTCTTTCCCCCTTCGTCCACATTTTCCATTCACCCAAATCAGGGACTTGGGAATAAAGTCAAAGCCAGACCCCAACAAATACTCGCAGTTGTAAATTCTTATCCATTACAGCCAAGGTGCAAAATATATTTATAAAAATATATAAAGCACGTGGAAGAGGAGAATTTTAATTAAATCTTACTGCGGCTCTAACAACATCGAAGTGATATTTCATTTGGAGCCCGCCTCTTGCTTGTGTTTTATAGCGTTTTCTTGCCTCTGACTTTTTTTAAAATATTAGACGAGGTACAGAATTATAAATGACTCTTTCCTTATCTGTGCTGCTCACATATCCAGGATCAGAGGAGCTGATTAAGAAAGAAGTCAGAGGCAACGTTGGATTCATAATGATTCGGAATAATGAATCCTTATCTCTGCTTTCCAGATTATCACCCTTTCAGCTCCCAATGTTTTGTTACATGGGATAATTTATTGCATCTAATACATCACAATGAATCTGATGGCGGAAAGCGATGGGCAACGTTGGGGGAAAAAATCGTGGGTCCTTATTTTAGTTTAGTTTTATCCTGGGGCAGCGAAACTGATTTTTTTTTAATTGGGAAAATATAAGGTAAATCTGATAATAATAATAAAAAGAAGTTGGAGGAGATGATGAGGCGTTTTAATTAGTGTGTCACTTTCAGACTGAAATTAAGAAAATCGACCGGAGCTTCTCCTCTCGGTGGCTCTGAGATACTAATTTTACATGATTTATTTTTTATTTAAGAGGGAGATAATGCATCATAAACATTGAATAAAGCACAGAGCCGGGTTAAGATAAAACACAATTTGCATCTCTCTTTTTCCCCTTTTTTTTTTAAAGAGAGGGCTGCCAATAATGTTGTTTTTTTTTTTCTCCCCGCCCCGTTGCCAAATAAATACATGCATAGCAAAAAATCGATAAGATTTCTGCGAGGAGTCTCTCCCCTCTCTCTCCGTGTCTCTGTCTCTTTCTTTTTTTTTTTTTTTAAGGCATTTCTCATAAACTGGAGAAACTCCGCGTGTTGCTTTGTATGCAAATGAACGTTGCATACATTGCTGAGCTGTGTTTCTGGCTGCAGAAATGAAATAAGGGATGGAGGGCGGGGGGGGAAACATTCACCTGAAATTATTGATATTCGTGTGGCTGAGGAGGGGAAGATCTGCTGATATTTTGCTGGATTTGAATGTATTCGTTTGAATCCTTGAAGGGAAGCAGCAGCCGGGCTCTGCCTCCTCACCTGCTCAGGGAAAAGCTGCATTTCAAACATTTTCTGTGGCGGATAAACACCCTTTTCTGCATTCTGAGGGATGGGGTAGAGGAGGGAGAGATTCTCACAGCAATAACAACTCAGCCCAAAACTTCATCTCAGCTGAATCACCTCATGGGTCAAACCCGATAACAGGGCTTGGGATAATCCCCCCGAAATCCTGCGATGGTCTGGGGGATGCTCCCGACCCGCGATAGGGCACCCCCGCCTCTGAATTTCTTGGGCAACACCAGAGAGAAAATGGTGCCTAAAATCCTCTTCGTGGTCAATTTGCTGCGTCTCGATTGGTTTTGTTTAGTTATTTTTTTCCTTTTTTTTTTTCTTTTGTGTGCAGGCGCTCCTGATGCTAAAATTTCTGGGGACAGGTGCTGGCAGCTCTATTCTGTCTTGGTTTAAGTTTCCCTGGCTCCCTCTCCTACATTCTTGGCTCTCATGGCACAGGGACGGTGTTTAATCATTAACCACGTCTAGCACGGTCCTTTTTTTCCAGGAAGCAAGAGACGCTTCTAAAATGAGGTTGAAAAATAACTTGGTTTTCCTCTTAGCCTAAAGGGAAAGGCTCCCACCTGAGATCTTGAGTGGGGGGGACCTTCCACCCCACCCCCTCTCCACGTCTCCCCGCTATAGGTTTATCATTTTATATGCGGTGTTTCACAAATCCCAGCCAAACGCTAATCTCGGCTTCCCTACTCTTCCTCTACCGTATATGCCGTGCAATATTTGTCAAGGAATTTCAAGTATCAATTATAACCGCAATTTTTGATATCCCCCCCAATTTGAAGTGTAGATGATTTGATAGGAATATACATATATATAATACCGGTTCTCCCTCAGATGAATTTATTGGACCGCGTCCCACCCTTAGCTGAACATTCAATATTCCAGCATTATCTCCGCACTTAAACTCGCTTTCTCCATTTCTGTGCCAAGATAAATTTGCATAATATTTGCAGTTGTAATTAGCTGATGAACATCTCCCAGCCTTCCCCTTTGTTTTCCGCGCGTTTGGTCTTCAATCGATGCCACTTTTGATCTTTAATATTACAGTATCCCGATAGAGCATTTTATATCTTATCTGCAGCGCATGAAAGTCGCGCAGAAAGGGAGCGAGAAGGGGAAAAAAAAATGGGGAGAAAGGAGAGGGAGGAAAAGGCACTGAACGAAGCTGAACTAATCTTGAGTTTCGAAAGGTTGTTTCAGATGCCTGAATCCGCAGTTACGGGCCAAATGCGATAAATGGTGAAATTAGAGCCATTTAAAATAATATAGGGCTCGATCAGGTGAGGTACCGCCAGCATCTCCAGCATCTCCGCATCACCCGAGAAGGGCGCCGGGGGCTCCGGCGGCGGAGCCGGGGCTGAGGACACGGGGCGCCGGGATGTGGGTGGCAGCGTGTGTATCCCCCCCAGGCTTGGGGACCCCGGGGGAAGGCGCCCTGCGGACTTTTAGGGAGTCGAGCACCAAAGTTGAGCTTTTTTTTTCTGGCGGCGGGGGGGGGGGGGGCGGGGGGGGAAGGAAGGTGGGGGGAAGATGCTTTTCTTCACCCAACAATTGCATCAGGAGTAGCCG
This sequence comes from Calyptomena viridis, assembly GCA_013390005.1. Classification (NCBI taxonomy): domain Eukaryota; kingdom Metazoa; phylum Chordata; class Aves; order Passeriformes; family Eurylaimidae; genus Calyptomena; species Calyptomena viridis. The sequence goes on from WEIV01018627.1 coordinate 69,775, forward strand.
GTACCTCTCCGACCCCCCACCTCCCGGAGCATCTCGAGTGAGCAGCACCCCCCCAGGGTCACCTCCGCTCGCAGAGCCGGGAGTAAAGGATGTTATCACGTCGGGAGGGTTATTAAACCGCTAATGAATGAGTGTCTGTGAGACTCTGGACGGGCTGGAGAGACTGCGGGAGGGGGGTCGGGCGGGAGAGGAGGCAGAAAGGCTCGATCTTCATGCCAATCTCTGGAACAAATAGCTAACATTTAACGTTTACACCCTGCTTGGCGACGAACTGGCGCTCCACGGACCCCTGATCCAGGGTAAAATGTCCAGAAAGCCTTTGGAGAGAACAAGTTCCTAGCTATCAGGTTCTTCTGATCTCTCTCCTCCTTTCATAGGGCTTTGGTTTCAGGCTGGACTTGTCCAATGTCTGCTTTACCGCTGCGCGCTCCTAAATGAGTGTCAAGGAGGCGAATATCAAATAGCAGAGAGGTCAAGGCGATTTGGTTAACCGTTGGCTGGGCTGATGGCTTTAAACTTGTGTGGGAGGCTGGGGACGTGGCAGGGGGAGGGAAGGAAAGGGAGGAAGGAGTGGGAGTGGAGGGGAAATAAACCCCAGAGACGGGAAAGCAAGGAGGGGAGAAGGAAGAGGATGGTGGCTTAGAGAGCCCCAAAAAAGCCAGAGTCAAGGGTTTCACCATGGTGGAGGGCTATAGAAATCCTTGGTAGATGGTTTATTGGTGTCCCTGGGTAGGCTGTGGTGTCCCTGTCCATCAGAGGGGAGTGTGTGTGTTTTGGATAATTTGGATGGTGGATGAATTTTGATGGCATCCACATTTGGACTTGTGTGTGCTTGATCCCAGGTGTTTTCTATGGGAAGCTGCAGGGTGTGGGTGGGTGCACCCCTGGATGAGCGGGTGAAGCCACGGAGGTTTGAAAATGTGGGGGATTTTGTGATGTGTGGGCAGAAGGGTCACACTGTGTTTGTGCTGAAGAAAAACCCCAAGGTACATCTGAGCAGGTGCAGTTGTGCAAAGGGTGTGTGAGAGCAGGGCTGGCTGGGAGGGCTGAGCACCTGGGTGGGAGTTTGTGGTCCTGGGGTGATGCTTGAGGGCTCTGAGGGCAGGAAGGACAATGCCATATGTGTCTATGTGTTAGGAAAAAGAGGGATGTGTGGCAGTGTTTGCCTGTGGAGATGGGGATATGGCAGGAAGGGGGAAGGTGAGGAGGCCATGTATGTATGGAATATATAGGCGTGGTTCTAAAGTGACTGTGGCTGTGGTTGAACTGTGAGTCAGCTGTAGGTGTAGGGTGAGCTGTGCAGGGCCTTTTGCTGGGTGTAGGACTATGGCTGTGAGGGGCCAATATGCAGGTGTGAGAGGGATGTGCTGGATGATGAGCAGAGGGAAAACCTGGGGAGGTGAAGGTCAATGCTTTCAGGGGGCAAATCCCCTTCCTGAGTGCTCTTGCACTTCCCAGTGTGAGGGGAGGCTGCATGGCTCAGCAGTCAGCAAAGAAACCAAAGAGAAAATTTAACTTTCCCTGTAATAGTAATCCCCTCAGAAAAAAAAAAAAAAAGAGAGAGAATTTCCTGGAAGAAAAACTTTTCTATTACTGAAGTGGCCAATGAACAGAACAAATAGTCAGGGCCTTTTCCAGCCACACTCCTCAGCTCTGAAGCTGCATCATCCTTCCCTTCCCAGCAATCACGTTTTGCTCCTGACATTAGCAGAAAACTCACTCTGGTCCCAGGTAATGTAAAGCTCGTCAGCTGAATCAAGGCAAACAATCGCCATAGGAAATGTGTGCACAGCCACACACGGCTGAGCAGCACCAGCCGTTGCAACTACCACAGTGTCTGCAACAGCTAAAACCAAGAGGGAGTTAATCGTGGGTTCGGTTCCCGTGCCCTTGATCTACAAGTTGCAGAGCTCAGGAGTGCAGTGCTGGTGGCAAATATTCAGGTGAAGCCACTGAGGCTCTCAGGCTGAAGCTGAAATCCCTATATTGCCCTAGATTTTCCATTTTGAGCATGTTATAGGGCATCTGTTCCCTTCTGATCTCCCTTCTGAAGGTGCATGAGAGACTTCAGGGGGTTCAACCCCTGGGCTGTCCTCCGGGAAAAAAGAGATGTTGTCAGGGACAATTCAGTGAAGCCTGGTAAGAACAGGAGAGAGGATGAGCAAATTTTGGGATCAAATACACATTTTGGATTTTTTATTAATTTTTTCATTTTTCTTTAATTATTATGGGCTTCATTGACTTGGCTGCTTGGGATGGCATGGAGCCCAGCAAGTATGGGCAACACAGAAGTGTGTCCCTACAGAGAGGTGCCTCATGTGTGTGTTTGGACATGGATATATAAGCAATGTGTGTGCAGGGGGTGCATGTGCACACCCATGATCTCAGATATCTCGTGTTATAGATATATATAAAAATATACATATTGCAGCTATATGCCTGCATACATCCACACACATACACCCACCGAGGTTGCGTTTCCGGAGACATTCTCAAATAGAGCAGTGTAATTTCTCCGCTGATTTTGATTGACATGCTGTCCCTGGGATCATGTGTTAATCCCTTCTTCACTCAAGCCTTTTCATAACTCATTTCTCTCTGCTAGATGGAGACTCTGATGGTTACCGAGGCAACGATGATAGCACTAAGCCATTTCCCTCTCTGCACGGAGACCATTATTCCGCATGCATAGGCCATTTGCAACAAAGGTCGCCACAAAGTCATCCACAACACAGCACACGTTTATTAAACTTTTATTCTTTTTTTTTTTTATTTTTTTCCTCCCCCTAACAGAGAAACTAGCCAGCACGTGTACAATATCTCCCTTCTTTTTTTTTTTTTTTCCTGGAGATCTTTGTAATATAGGTAATAATAACTGTAGCAGATATTATTGTACCCAAACTATATATCACACAGATCAGGGGCTTAGAGTTCCTGGTCTAGGAAGATCATGCTTAGATGGTGAGGTTTTGAACCAATGATTCCAATTTGTCTTTTGTTCTCCTATCAAATAGCAACTTCAATAGCAGTTGGAGGAAAAACAGCCAACAGCAATGATATGAGAGTGGTGTGAGGTGAATATCTGAATGTAAAACCCACATGGAGCTTTGCCCTGCAAGACCAAACACCTCCCAAAACTGAATAACCATCAGCAATGATCACTCCTCTTAATCCAGTTTCTACCTGGCTCCATACCTGGGCATCCTGCCTCTGGGTATAAGTTGTAGGGGGTCTGTCTCATGGTGTCAGGAGCTGGTTTAAGGGTGTTAAAACCCAGCTCTGGCTCTAAGATGACAATGGGTTAATATTCTGCTGGAAAGGGCCCCTGCTAACCTGAGGTGCTCACTCCCCATCAGCAAGGCTTTGCCCATATGGGGCCACACTGCTGGATTTTATTTCAGCCCCATCCTTCATCTCTGGAGACCGAATGCGAGGCGATGCTTTGGGCTGGCTTTTAGCGAGCAGCACTTTCCCACTGGGAACGGCACGGATAAAGGCACAAATGCCTTTTCCTGGATTTGTGAGTTCAGCACCAGAGCCAACCTCAACAATGTCAAAGACCTCTGGAGGTCTACGTTTCCACAGACCCCCACCCTGCTGTGATGGTCTTGCAGCCACGAGGGCTGACGGCAGCAGGGACAGGCGAGGGCTGGGCGGCTGCTCGGACAGTCCTGTGGCATCAGGTCTGCCACGGATGTGAAAGAGGAGGAGAAGATGGCCCACGGTGATAAGCTCCCAGGAAATTTCTATGGTGCCTCCTACTCTTCTCTGTCCAGACAGCTCCAGCGCTGCTCTGGGATCTTATCTCTCTGTATTGCTGCACCTCTCTGGCCTGCCTCCTACAGTGTCCTGCTCAGCTTGGTGCAAAACACACTCCTAATTGCACTGGCCTGCCCCAAAGCTCTGATCCCATCTGCCCTCTCTGACTCCCATCACTGGCTTCACTGGTTTTAACACCTATTTCATTTAAATGTTTGATGCCGTCTCCTCAAAGCCCAGCCCTGGCTGCTCTGCTCCTCCTCCCATTATTTTCAGTTTGGGAATTAAAAAAAATTATAAGTTAAGAATCTTTAAAGATTCAGTTTATTCTCTTGGGTACATGGAGACACTGAGACGACTGGAAAGTCCACAGGAGCCTACCCTCTGCAAGTGCTTGAAGTAAGTCCTGTGCTTGGAGATCCATCTAAAGGAAAATACCTTCTGTGAGTAGCCATCACTTGGAGACAGGCACAGTGGTTTCCAGACCAGCCCATGTGCTTGTTTACAAAGTTTCTGTTTTGCAAGACATCCAAATAATCAGATACAAAGAGGAGTTGGGGTTAAACCTCCCAATCTGCCATTTATCTGAAGAATCAGGTTCCCACTGCTATACAACCACTGGGAGGAGGATGAAACACCATCGGTCCAGCTGACACATGGGAGGGTGGTTTATGGTGTGGGGTAAAGTGGGTCCTCTGCTGAGGGGCTGATTTAGCAGAGGTGTTTGAAGAAAGCAGCTGTCCTGGATCCATGGTGGTTGGTGTCCAAGACCTGTCACATCCACCTTTTTGAGCTCATGGTGAGCCAGAGCTGGGCTTATTCTGACACTGTCTGACATTACACTGATCCTGCAGACAAGGTCTTGCTGTCAGAAGGATGTTCTGTCTCACAGCACTCTTCACTGTATTCCCAAACCACATCCAAACTTTCTGAATAAAAGCCCTTTACTCTTTTCCTCATCCTCTGCACTATCCAGTGCCCTGCCTGCTCTTGCATCACTCCTTCCATAGAAAGTCTCCAGCCCGATTTGCTTGATATTAAAAAAAAAGGTGGAAAAATGTATTTATCATGATTTCTGCTCATAATGATCTCTCCCAGCTCATGCAGGGATGCTGCAGGGCAGGAAATGCACAGGGATATTTACTTGTGATGCAGCCCTGGGATGGTGCTGGGACTTTTGAGCAAAGCGTGGCAGGTATTTCCAAGCCCCCTGCACTAATTGATGGGCTCTCTATATATCATGCCAGATAAAGGGCTCTTGCACAGTAAATGCTGATGTTTAGAACATCCTGATAGTGTTTTGTTAACAAGAAGATAACAGGAGAGCAAGATACGTTTGTTTAGCTGCCTATAGATAAACCCAATGGGGTCTTTGTTAAGTTTTCATGACTGATGGCAGGTACTAAATGCGATAAATAATACCCCAGGTCCTGATTGGAGCTACTGTAGAACAAATTATAACCCATGGCACTGACCTGTGAGGGGGGTTGAAGGGGTTAAAGGCCACAGGAGTGAAGACCTGGGATTTCTTTTTGGGTGGCAACCCTTTTTTCTGAACTGACAGTGGCCTGCTCTGGCTTTTCCAATGCTCTGGCAGAGTGGTACCCACCAGAAAAGCAAGGGATGAAAAAGATGTTGGCAATAAGGTATTTACGGAAGCAGAAAGGCAGAGAGGCTAAAAAAATTTGCAGGGGGAAGGTGACAGGGAACAGCAACAATCTAAAACCAGTGGTGACCAGTTTTCTGAGGCTTCTCACCGATCCATCCAGAATGGGATGCCTCAAGAGCCTTTGGAAGAGGAGGGTGAGCAAGGCTGTGTCGCAAAATCATGTCAAGCAGATCCTGAGCATCCTTGTCCCCCCACCCCAGGAGGACGCTGAGTCAAGGCATCACTCACCTCCCTCCCAGGTTTGCCTTTCTCAGGGTGCTTATTAGCATTTCTCCCCAAACCACCTGCTAATTGCAAGGTGGGTCACTGCCAGCCCTCTTACAAAAGACACAGTTGTTGTTGAGAGGTGATGGGGTGGCCCTGGCCCTGAGTCATGGGAGAAGAGGGGCCATGGGGTCTGCCCACGATGCTCCCCAGTGACATCCCAATGGTGACCCCGTGGATGTGCCAACCTGCAAGGCCAAGCCAGTGACAGTTTACCAGCAGAGGGAGAGGTGCTCAGACAGGCTTTCAAAGCCTATGGCTGCAAAACCTGCCCAGGTTAGGAAGTCAGGCCATGAAACACTCCAACTCCTCTCAGCTGTTGAAAGGGATTGTAATTATAATATCTTCAGCACCATCTTCTCCGAGAAGTCAGTAATTTGCTCCTCCTTTTTTTTTTTCCTTCATCTTGTGTCTTTTGGGAGAGGAGACTGTAGGAGCTGTGATGGGGTGATGCTAAAACCACTCACAACCCTTGGGCCAGTGCCTTTCTAGTGTGTCCCACACAGCAAGGGGATAAGGAGGGCTCCAAGCTTGTCTCCCTGGCTGTAAACCTCTGTGGCTGGGGGAGCCTCAGCTCTTGCTCTGATGGAGGTGAAACCAGAAAGCAGCTGTGACACCTCCCAGCTGGTGCTGGTTTGGCATAAGAGCCTTAATGTTCAGCCCAAATTCATGTTTTGGCTCCCTAGGAACAAGGAGCTCAGTGTCCTTCTTTTCACTTTAGAATGGGAAGGGTCCTTGGGAGGGTTGTGCAGTTTAGGTTTTGTTTTTCTGTCCCAGCTGCTCACGCAGGATTTATTTGTTGGGGATTTTTAACACATCTAAGGAGAAGCCAAGGGCTGCAGAAGAAAGGACTGAACTGGGTTTGTGTAGTGTCCCAAATTATTTACAATAATACCTAGACTAACCCTTCTCCTTGCCCAGGGAAGAGACCAAGAGCTGCTAATTTCTAGTCCTGCTTTGTGTACTGCTCTCCAGTCCAGCACTGTGGCCACGCTAAGCCCCTACTAAATCCAGATCAATTTCCAGCTAAAGTTCTTCCCAAGCAGGAATACTGAAAGAAGATGCAGACTTTGTACCCAAGGCTGGACTATACACATTTAAACACTCAAAGCTTGAAAATTTATGGATGGGGTAGAAACTTTGTCCCATAACTCTTTGGGAAGATCCTAAATTTGCATTTCACAACCACCTGCAATGTGAGATTCATGCTGTGCTTCCGAGCAAGCGCTTGGCCCCAGTGTCAGAACCAGCCCAGAGCAATGGAGAGATGTAAATGCAAAGCTAGTGGATCTTCCTGAGACAACTTTGAACAGGCTTCCAAAAAATGAATGTGTTTTCTTCTAATTAGGAGTGTTCGTTATATCTCATGGTGATCTAGAAAACAAGCCACATGCCAGTTATTGCTGGTACAAGCACAACAATTCTGACTGTGGGAAAAAAGTATTTCCAGGCATGTAGGACACAAAACGTACTAAAGGCATTTTAATGACACTTTAATTAATCTCTAGGCATAGGTTAAACAGAGAATATCTAAAAAGGTGTGTATGTGTGTGGGGGGTAATAACGAAAGTTAGGACTCAAATCAAAAGATGCTTTAGTACCTGCATATGTTATTAAATATAATTATATTCATTTAAAATATCCCCACGCACAAAAAATGGTAAACTGGAACGAAGGTTGCAAGTAAATCTCAGTGAATCAAGGCTGAAAAAAAAATGTATCAAAAGAATGCTGTGATTATCATACGAACAAAAACAAACCCGAATAAATTTAGAGTTAAGGTGAGACTTAAAAAAAGAAATCCAAAGGAGCAAGGTGTGGAAAATTACCCAGTGGAGGCAGCTAAACCACTTCAGCTTGGGGATGAGTTGCAATAACCTAAAGAAAAAGCAAGTGTGGATTTAGAAACATATTATCCTGACCCAGGACCACAGAAATGGAAATGTCTTTCTCAGATATCCGCTGGCTGGTAGAGTTTATCACAACTAGCTGGGAGACTCACTTCCACTTTGCTCAACACACCACAGTCCTGTGTATGTGTCCATCTGTGACAAAGCAATTGGAGTCTCAGCAGAGATGCATCTTTTGGTTCAGGAAGAAAAGAACTAGATTTTACCCCAAATCACCACTTCCTGCCCAAATCTTGCAAGTGCTTTGCTGAGCTCTCCTTGCATCTCATCCAGTTGTGGTTGGGAGGTGCGTCAGGCAGCCTGGGGGGAGCCTGTGCACAGACATCTCCCCATGCCTTTGGTTTGGAAGGACCTTGAAGAGGGATCCAGATTTCTGCATGTCTATTACAGGGAGATCTTGGCAGCTGAAACCCACTTTTGGGATAAACACTCATCATATGGGATAAACACTCAGCTTAAACCAGTGCCCCCAGTGACAGGTTCATATAAAGGTGCCTGGAAAAGTACCTGGAGAGGTACCTAAGGATGGAGCCTCAAAGGTGCATTTTGCAACAAATGCCACTATTAAAGCAAGGATTAGCTGCTAGAGGGATCCTCAAGCTTAGGAAACAGAAGAAAGTTTCCCTTCTTGTATCATCAGGCAGCTCCTCTGCAGACACTGACCCTCTTGGCCTCTGACAACTCCGGCACCAGTCGTCTGCTTGGTGTCAGTGGGAGCTGGGAGCTCAGAGGTGCCTGTTCCCATCTTGGCTTTGCCCCCGACGTGCTCTGTGACCTGGCACAAATCACGTCACCGCCCTGCTTTGGTTTCGCTGTTCCTAATGCCAGCAGAAAACAAATCAGTCCTTGTTCACAGAAAGTGAGTGACGCTAGCCTGGCCCCAGGGTTTCTCCAAGCACATCTGATGGGAACTACCACAGCTTTTGAGTCCTTAAGCCATTAAACTAATATCAGTGTTGAATAGTTATCTTGTTTTATTACCGTCTCCCAGTGATCACTGGGGACACACGCCTGCCCTGCCCAACACATGGATAGGAATGGCAAGGCGGGATGTGCTGCACTGTGATGGCAAAATTTGAGGAGGTATCTCAGGAGGTCATAGAACCATAGAGAGGTTTGGATTGGAAGGGAGCTTGAAGATCATTGCGTTCCTACCCCTCTGCCATGGGGAAGGGCACCTTCCATTAGACCAGACAGCTCAGAGCCCCATCCAACCTGGCCTTGAACACTTCCAGGTGTGGGGCATCAACAATTTCTCTGGACAACCTGCTCTAATGCCTCACCACCCTCACAATAAAGAATAATATCCTAATATCCAATCCAAATCTACTCTCTTTCGGTTTAAAGAAAATCTGGGAGCTCTACCTCCAGAACATGACAACAGAAGTCTTGCACAGAGGGGAAACTTGTGGTGTCAGACAAGTAAAAGTGAGGGACCCATTACAAGCAGCAAGACACTTCTGATTGAGATAAGGATAACTCAAAATGGAGGTAAACAGCTAAATTACTAAGTCATTGCAGAAAATCAGAGTACCTTGGAGGAGGCAATGCCACAAGCACACTCAGTTCTGAAACTATTTTGCAACATGTGCATCCATGGTGGATTCATACCACAGGCCTGAGTAATTAAATTTGGCAAGTGTTAACTCCATGACCAGTGCATGCCATCCAGAAGCAAGGAGAAAAACAAAGACATGATGCAGCTCTGCAGCCATTTAAGCATGGCTTTGGTAAACAGAGTGGGTATAATACTCACTGGAGCCTCAGGCACAGGCCAAGGCTCCTCCCTCCACCCACCTGCACACTGGATGACTTGTACAAAACTTGGCCTAGTGGGAGCCCTGGAAATTAATCTGGTCCCCCCCGCGTCTCCCCACCACCCTCTTTCCCCCCCACCAAACCAGCATGTTGGGTTCTGCTTGTAAATACCACTAGACCACCAACTAAGGCCAACTGAAAATGAGGAGTCAGGCGAGTATCCCAAGATCTGTACCCTGTTAAAAGCCCAGGGAATGCTTTCCAGCGAGCTGGTGGAGCACAGCTTTGCCAACATGGGCACCTGGGTGTGGGAAGAATGCTGGCAGGGCAATGAACTCATTAAGGTGGAGCTCTGTCACCACCTCCTGAAGGAATCCGAGATGAGTCCATCCCTGCGCCGTATCCTTGTGCAAGCGAGTGTAGGAAGGATCAGTCACTGGAGCTCCACACTCCCCTGCTCTACAAGCTGAAGCCAATGCCACCAGGAGAAACAGGAGCCCTTTCCATGTAAGAGAACTGATCCAGCTGATATCAAGTGACTCATTAAGGGCTTACAAAACTTAAGTAGACCATAGTGTTGCTCTCTAGTAGTGGGAACTTCTTGGCTTGAAAGGAGGATTTGATACCTGCCAAAAGCTCACCTTGAGCCTCACTATTGTTAGCAAACGCAGATCTGCCCTGGGAGGCGCTTGCAAGAAGTTGCAAACTGCTCCTGTTTCCACTCTAAAGAATTAAGTTTTCCAAAGATTCTGGGCAAGGAGAGGAGCTGGACCTGCACTGGACTAATGACAATGTCCAAAGCCTAAAATGGTGGCAATGAGGGGTGAAGGTGGAATCAAGCTCTTATGCTGGACAAATACATCTACTCAAACTGTGTGTTACCTCAAAAGCTTAAAACATTTCACCTGCTCTTCCCTTCACCCTTTTCCCATCCAAGCCCTCACAAGAATGAAAATGTCCCATGTTGATTACATTCATTAGAAAAAAATGAATGGGCAGATAGTGATAAGATGCAGGGGGATGGCTTTAAACTGAAAGAGAAGAGATTTAGATGAGACATTAGGTAGAAAATTCTCGACTGTGAGGCCAGTAAGGCCCTGGCACAGGTTGTCCAGAGAAGCTGTGGATGCCCCATCCCTGGAAGTGTTCAAGGTCAGGTTGGATGGGACTTGGAGCAACCTGTTCTAGCGGAAGGTGTCCCTGCCCATGGCAGGGGGGTTGGAATGAGATGATCTGTAAGGTCCCTTTCAACCTAAATGATCCTATGTTTCTGTGATTCTGTGATCTTCAAAATAGCTTAATAGTCACACACATCTGAATTGGGATTACTGTGACTTGGACGCACAGGGAAAAAATCCTTCTGCCCCCACAGGTCATGTAGCCAAAACTTGCAGAGCACAGCAACCACAGACACAGAGAATCAAAGGGAGCAGGATCAACTCCCAAAGGGGTTGGAAGGCAGATGTTCTTCCCAATTCTAAGGGACACAAGGGTTTTGCAAAATAGATCTCTTGTGATCTGATTAAAATAAGTGGATAGAGTTTGAATAAAGGTTAAATGGGTGCACAGCAGTGGTTGCTTGAGCTCATGGCTTTGCCATGTTTCTTATTAAAACTCCTGGCAGACTTAAAAACCATCCCAGCAAGGACAAGCATGTGACACCCGAAGTTTAGTTTCAGGGAAATTTGGAAGACATTTCTCCATTGCAAACTGTCCCCAAATTAGAGCATCTCCACAGGACTCTCACTGCTGCAGATCAAGACTTTTCATAGGTCATGGTTGTATTCCCTAAAGGTCACCTCATGTATTAGAGGGCTACGACACCTTCAGTGGGATCCTTGGCTTTGGGAAACCCTTTTTGGCCAGCAATCCTGAAACAAAAAAATGCAGCATTTAGCCAGAGGCAGCTGTGAGGGTAGGAGGCATGTGCTTCCTCCTGAGCTGTGGCACTGCAAATCCAACTCTTTTAGAGAGTAAGTGGCACTAAGAGGCAATGGGTTATTAGATACTGAGGCAAAGGCCTGGATTTTGGGCTTGACTGAGCATCTGTCTTTGCAGCAAATATAGAGAACAACAGCATCATTTCATCCTCAGCATCTTAATACATGCCAGCTCCAAGCCCCAACACAGACATTTCACAGCCCACAAAGCCCAGAGAAGGCAGCTATTGTACAAATTATGAGAGGCATATTTTGATGTCCCTTAAGTAATTTTGAGCAAGAAGCTGTTTCTCAGATAAACCCCATCAGACATCCCAGGAAGCAAAGAAGAGTTAGTAGCTCTATGTTAGTAGCTCTATGGTCTCAATGACAACTCAATCCAGCTCCTTTCATAGAAAGGCTCAAAATCAGTGGAGGGAAAGAGGGTTGGATTTATGTTGGAAAAGTTATTGGAAGAGGGTCAACTAAGGCCTGCAAAGTCAAAGGGTCTGTCTACTTCAGGAGGATAGTAGATGGTTTCCAGTTCCCAACTCCAAGGAAAACACTTTTGCAGTTGAGGAGCAGGTTCAAGGACAAATCTATCACTAAAGAAGTTCCCAGTAGCTCTATAGTTTTATCCATCCCATGTGAAGGGTGTCATCCCAGTTATTCAAACCGTGGGAAGGTCTGAGCTTCACGTCATCTGGATCCAAGGCTGAAGTGGAGCTGCCAGAGCAGGAAATGTTATCCTCCTCTTGTTGATGGAAACTGGGACACGTCCCGATCCTGCACTCAAATGCAACAGTAAAGCCACGACAGAGCAGAGAACTTTGTCCAGCTTTCATGATAAAAGACAACATTGTTCCTTTGAATACATGCAGTGGTAACCAAGTGGACAACAAAACCCATGAACACACCCCTAAGATGACAATTCTTACAGCATTTACTAAAAACTGCTCTCAATGACAACTCAATTAAAAAATAAACAACTGCACATGGTTCTCTGTCCCTATTTCGTAATTATCTATGCAAAAGGAAAAAAAAATCTAGTTTTTTTTCTTTTTTTAAATTTGGATGCCAAATTAAAAAAAACCCACCACAAACAGTGCCCAGTCCCACACCTGGGGAGGAATCAGCTTGAAGGAAGAAGACTGTAGTCTCCTGCACACAGCTAAGCAGCAGCAGCCCCACAGGCCCAGGTGACACCAGGGTGTTGGGCTGGTGACATGTCATCACACTTGTCTTTAGTCCCACAGTAAGCAAGTGACAAGCACAGTGAGTTGTTAACCCATGGGAGGAATTGACAGGCAAGACTTTGGAATTTGTAAACCAAACTCCTGCTCATGAGAGGTGTTGAAATCAAAAGTTTTGTAAATGTGTTTTAAGTCACTTTCTCCTTCATCCCCTCATTTAGGTAATAAAATCATCTAATTATTTTCTGTCTGGTTTTGTAAAACTGTTTCAAAGTCATTAAAGGGAGCGTTCGCATTGAGGACATAACAGGGAGCTGTGTTCGTATGAAATGACTTTCAGCTTGTGTTTTACAAAATGCATGGAAAATCTTCCATCTCTTCTGGGTTTACTTGATACTTTGTTTTCTGAAAACAATTGGCCTTCATAGTCAAAGCTTGAGTCAGCAATCATTGAATCATAGAATGGTTTGGGTTGGAACCTTAAAGACCACCTGTTTCCAACCAACATCCCATCAAATCTCAACTATCAGCACATATTTGGTGTCGCCATGTTGGAATGAAAGTCCTCATTTGCTCAAGGCACCCAACAGCCACTGAGCTGTGTTGGCTTTGGCAGGGGCCACTAGACACCTGAGCTAAGGATCAGAGTCTCTGGAGCAGACAAGGACTGGAAGGAAAATTGAGAGGAGACTGACAAGAGGGAGAACATGAAGGGGGCACGGTGGTCTGGTAGCCCTCAGCTCTCTTCCTCTCTCCCTGTCAGGAGTATCACAGGATTTAAAGTCCTGGTGCAAAAAGTCACTCCACAAGTGTGAAGGGCTGGGTCTTAAAGTCACAGAATCCTAGGATGGTTTGGGTTGGAAGGGACCTTAAAGATCTAGTCCAACCACACTGTCATGGGCAGGGACACCTTCCACTAGACCAAGTTGCTCCAAGCCCCTTCCAACCTGGCCTTGAACTCTTCCAGGTGTGGGGCATCTATCATCTCTCTGGGCAATCTGTTCCAATGTTTCATCACTCTCATTGTAAAAACCTTCTTCCTTATACCTAGTCTGAATTAACCATTCAGTTTAAAATGTTCACCCTTTCTCCTGTCACCACAGGCCCTGCTAAAAAGTCTGACCCCCCCCTTGACCCAGGTCAAACCCTGAACAGGCCAAACCAGCTCCTTCGAGGAAAGGCATCCCTGGATCAGCTGCCACAGCTCCCAGTTAATGGCTTCTGCTCCCATCAGCCAGGTACGAGCTGTTTGCTGGCTGTAAATCTCCCGTTACAGCCTCCTCTGCTGTACAGCACACATGGATTAATAGCAGCTTTCTACTTTTGAGGTTACAGCTGATCCAAAAGTCCCCAGAAGAAAGGGCGAGTTTCCTAAGCAGCATGACTGACAAGACGGCAAAGAGGGAGTTTATTCAGAGCATTATCTAATTCATTCCCCAGTGAAGGAAACTCATCTACTTTTGAGACTTAAAACTTCTAAAGAAAACTGCTATGATCTAAAGAGATTGGCCATAAAACTATTTGTATTGAAAACTTAGCCAGCATGCCTTTAGTGAACTTCATTCATTAACATTCTTCCTGGCAAGGTTTCCATATCTCAGTGTTCATTTTATACTTTAATTTGGTTAGTAGGTCTTTGTTTAATTGTCCTATTGAAAGGAGAACAAAGAAGGTTTAGGTGATACAGTGAAGTAATACACTATATTTTATCTCTGGAAAGCTCAGACAAAGTCAGCAGGCTCTGATACCCTCTGATTTGGGGTGGTTTTTTTATTCCCTTTCTCTTCCAGGACATTTGGAATCACAAATCAGTTGCAGAGCATAAAGATCCTCACTGTACTTAGCTGCGGACACCTTCAGAAGAGAAACACCTTGTCAAGCAGAGGAACGATGCTCTGAGCACAACATACAGCCCTGAAGGAAGATTATCTTGGGAAAAGTGCATTTCCATTACTCCGGGGATGGATGCTCTGCATTATATCTCTGTCCTCCAATAAAAATCAGTAGCCAAGGTAGTTTCTCCCATTTCTGCCCTTTGTGCCTAGTGTCTTGATACCAACTTCATGCTTTTTTCTGGGTGCAAAATTAATTTAAAATTGCAATTTTGCCTAATGACTTAACACACTTCACAGCCAGCACCCAGCAATGCCACTTTCTCCATGAACCACAGGCAAAGGCTGCCCTAAGGAGGATTTATGGGATAAAAAGGATAAAACCCCTCTCATTTCAGACTAAATGGAGCTGCTCCCCAGCCCCAATGCTGGCCATGCAAATGGGCAGCTCCTGGGCTGCTGTAAACTGACACAGCTCCAACTGACTCCCAACTGACTCCAGATAAAAATCTGGCCCCAGAAGAACAGCAGGATTCAACAAGCTTTTCTCACGGAATATGCTCTTTTCTTGAATATTTACTACCAACCCTCACTGTCCTGCTTAAATCTACTACACCCAGTGCATCCATAAAGGGGGAAAATTGTATCTGTCTTCTCTTTATACTGCAGCAGATGTCCTCACTGAAAACTCCTTTAATTCATCACTTTCTAAACTTTACACCAGTTCTGCTCCAACCACCCACAGAAACATGTTTTCCAGAGGCAGAGCTTCCAACTGATGTTCCTCTTTAAGAAGCTGCACCTCAAGGCAAGAAAACCATTCAGAGACTGATGTTCTCCTATGACATCCATCGAGCAAACCAACCTGCAACCCACCTCCTGTGCCCTCTTCCCATGGACAGTGGTGTCCAAACTCCAAATCATAAAAAGGATCAGATGAACACGAATTCCAAACATAAAATCAAGCAGTGAACCAAGGGAGCAGCCCTAACTGCTCACTAACTCTCCACAAACTAAGCTTATGGAGAAGAAACTCAACATGTGAAGTTATAGCAGCAAACAAAAAGGTCTAGGGAAGGAGCTGGGCTTGTTCAGTGTTGGGGCTGTAAAGAAGGTCCATGCCACATGGCTGCTCAGGGGGTAACTATTTTTGGAAGCTGATTATTCATTTATACCACTGATTCCTGATACACACCAGCATAAGTGAAAGGGAGGCAGGCTTAGCACCAAGCCCAGCTTCAAACTGATGACCCGGAGGTGAAGGGCCCCTTCTCGTGTTACTAATCCCCTCAGCCACACAAGCCTCCTGAAAATGATGCTTTGGTTTTATTTCCACGGGGGTCATTTATAAAATCATAAAACCCAGGGTAAGAAACCAACCCGGCGGCAGCAAGGCCAAGAAAGCACAGAAATAGTTCATCCAAACAGCCAAGTTCAGCTCTCCTATGGCATCCTGAGTAATTCAGTTGACTAAATGTGAGCAGTTCTGATTCATGGAGAGGAGGAGGAAATGGATAAACAACTTACCAAAAGCTAATTCTTTATTATTGCAACCAGAAATGACCGAAGACGGTATTTTGTATGTCTGCACATTACATGTGGAAAAAAACAAGAATCAGGTTTGCAACATCCAACCATTCAAAATAAAATAAAATAAAAATTCAAACCCAAGAACTTTCTTGACTGGTAATCAGCAGGGATGGAATATGAACGAGGTGGCATTGAACAAAGCAGGTAACAGTGCACTTTTAATAAACCAATTTCATCCATATCTCCACTGATTTGCAATTTAACAGTTCTATCAGCAAAGCCTCATTTCCCTAACTGGACTGGTACTTTTAAAAACATGAGTAACTCATTCTCATTAATATCGATTTGGATGCATTTAATAAATAACTCTTAATATCTACACAACAGGTTAAAGGGCCATATTCTCCAACATCAGATGTTCTCCGCATGGCTTAAAGTAGAAATATCCCCAAATTAACCAATGAAATCTAAAATTGATTAGAAAACAAAAGGTCTACCTTTCCTTCAAGATTTATTCTTATTTAGCTCTGAGACTCATTGCACTACAATATCTAATACTGACTTTTATTTTATTTTCTCTGCATTTTCCCCTCACATTTTCAATGGGGAATGTGACCAGTATTCACTTTATTGGTCTTTCCATGGGGATACAAAAAGCAGAGCAACACATCTCTATAGCCTCCACCTAAACATGATCCTGATTTTGGCAAACTCACCACCACTTGTTAAAAAAAAAAGGAGAAAATGAAAAAAAAAAAATCTCTGTTCCAGCTCAGATTAACACGCTGTAGCTGCCACCAGAAGTGCAGAGCCCCCCTGGCCTAAGCTCCCAATTCAAAAGGCATTTAAGCACATGTATAACCAAGTGTGGGAACAGGCTCCTTGAAGGCAATAGGATTACTCACTTCTTAAGAAGTTACCACACATTTAAGTGTCTGAATCAAGGCCTAATTACAGCGCTGGCCGTCTCCTCGTGCACGCACCGCTGGGGCAGAGCTCACCAATCCCTTACAGCCATAAGGACAGGCCCTTTTAGTAGCTGCTAGGTTTGTATTCTCAGGCAAATGACAACAAAAATCCTCAAGCCCTAAAAAATAATTAAAAAAAAATTACTTTATAAATATCAATTATTTACACGTGTGAAAATCTTTTAATGGGAAGTGTTTTTACACACTGATGAAATGTACAGGCAACGAAAAGGTACGTTGACAAAGACTAAAAAAACCAAACCAACCAAAAAAAAACAAAAAACAAAAAATCAAAGTATAAAGTATATTACAGACCCACCAAAAGAAATTCACACGGAAGAAAAAAATTGACACAATAGAAACTTTTTTTTAAAAAATAGAAGATATATCACAAAAGCTTGAACATGTTTATTTCATGTTAGTACTAAAAATCAAGGAAAAAAGCTTCATATATTCTTGTCACAAAAATATTTACCAGCCACTTTTTATTTCCACATTATGATTATCTGGCTCAGCAGGAGTTGAGGCTGAACTGTATCCAGACTACAGAAATCATTCCAGAAGGTTGTCTCAGTTTACAATTTACTGCAATTTACATCTTCTCCTCCTCTCTCCACCTTACTGCAAAGGTTTGAGAGGGATTAATAACAAATCGAGAAAGAATAGGACAGATATCTGTATTTACAACATTCATCCGTGTTGCTGCCGAGCCACAGGAGCGGGAGCGGCACCACGAACCACCCAAGTCTTCACAGCGCTCTGCAAACTCTTCTTGGCAGGAAAAAACAGCATCAGAATGTACCAAAATCCAATCCCCTGGGCTCGGACGGTCTGTGAAACCAAACAGCCCCTGACCGAGGGCATCTCCTCGCCCGATTCACTCCAGAGACACAGCCCCAACAGCTGGTGACGGAGGGTGACAGGATGGATCCCCCCTGCAACCGAGTCAGGGCAGGAGGAGCCGCGGCGGCCGCACGACTTCAGTCCATGTGAAGTCCTCAGTGTGCCCTGTGCTTCCTCTTCTTGTGTTTTTTATCCTTCCTTTTGTTGGCACACTTGGAGCAGAACCATTGCATCTCTTCTGGGGGTGCAGCTGTAAGCCCAACACAAGGCCTGTGGACAGGAAAATATTGTGTCGTCTCAGTGGAGTAATGTCCCTTGTGGTTTTTATCCCCCCAAAATGCAACTTTTCACAAAGGGAGACAGGATATATATTCAGATTAATATAGCAGTTATATTATCATTTTCTTAATGAATATAATGATTGACCAGAAACCTAAAAACTCTTGCTTTGAAGCAAAACAGAAATATCCAAAGGATACTCAGATAAAAAATGCTATTTTAATAGAAAATATGAGCGCACTTTCAGGTGTAATAGAGTAGATTTAAAATAATTTCAAATGCTTCTTTAACACATCTGTAAAAAACCTTATGATTTTATGTAGCTTTTTAAAAAAATGCCTGAAAAGTGATTAATTCCCCCCCAAACCTTTTATAAGAGATGACATTTATATTACTGTTCATACAATGCTTTATAATTTGAACTGTCTATCTGTATACACTGTGCTCATAATCCTGTAGTTCTCACAAAATTACAGGAATCAGCAATATTTCCCAGCAGTTTCAAAAACAACCGTTATCACCAATGCCCATTAATTAAAAAGTAACTCTCCTTCACAGCTTAAAATCTGCTTTTTCAAATTTCAGAGCAACAGAGATAAAAATATCTTCCAGATTATTAAATTGGACACAGTAAAGCTATTTAAATATTCCCAACGTCATGAACTATTAAAAAAAAAAAGGTTTTTTAATAATATAGCCCAAATCTGCCAGGGACTAGCAGAGTAGGATGGATGAGAGGAACTTACCAGTGATACCAATCATCGCAGTCATCACAACCTATCATTGGACTGCCATCATCTGGCTTGTTACAGCCAGGACAGATCCAGATCTGGTTACCCCACTCGTCTCGGATCTGGTGCAAAGAAAAGCAAAGTTAGCTGGTTTTCAGGGCTAAGCAGGCAGGAAAATTGACATTAAAGAAACGAAAAAAAAAAAGGTTTCTTGCTTATCTGACTAAACCATTCAGCAGCCACCGCTGTTACTTATGAATTCTCTGATCATGAGAGCTCGGCGTTACATCTTAATTGATTTTCCTGCACTGGACATGATGACAAAATCATGTATTTTTCTGTATTGTCCTGTAAACCAGTAAAGCCAGTTACACCACCCGACCTAAGCACAGGAATTCTCATACAGCAGCCAGGGCTTAAGGACACAATTCCTTCTCTGTCTATACTTTTAAAATTTGACCCTGTTAATGGCAAGCAGGAGCCACGGCAGCCTCCTGTGTAAGATAACAGTCTTATATGCATGTAAAATATACAGCGCCGTGTGTATATATTGCTGCATTACTTATTAGCCAAAGTCTTCAGCTCCAACAAGCTGATAAGATCAGGATATAAAAAAAGTTGTTACTGAGTAACTTTCCATTCCCCTTATGACATGTATGTCACAGTACAATTTACTAAAGGGTAAATGAAACAAGAAAGGCAGATCATTTACAGTACAAGGCAGCTGCTCACTGGGTTTATCATATTCAGAGCTTTATGCATTTTTTTACTGTTTATATCCTGCTAGACCCATTGTTTGTATTTTCAAACTTCCAGCGGTTTCTTGAACAACTCTTTGGTAAAAGCATACATGCAAAATGTCACAAGATCCACCTAAAGGAGTGCAATTAACAATACAAAGTACAAAATGTCTGGGGTATTACCCTGACTCCATCATTCCTTTATGAAGATTTGCACATTATCACTGAATCTCAAAACCAGAAACTGTTTTGTTCTCAGCTTTTGTGCATTTCCACGTATCTCAGGCAATAACTTTTTGCTATCTGTACAGCTTATAAAAGTGATATTAAAAAGTAGCAGATGAAAAGCCCCAAATGTTCTTAGTAAAAAAAAAAAAAAGCCACTACATGGTGGTCTGTACATCTCACACCACTTCCTGAAAAATCAATAGGAATGTACCAGAGCTGCAACCAACACATCACTCTTCCCTGACTCCTCTTAAAGCTCTGAATGTTTTTTGGTGGTTTAAAACTTGAAAATACAAGGCCCAGGAATACTAGGCAGCAAATAGTCCCTTCCCAACAGTGATATGGAGTAGGCAGCAGCGTCATAAAATGAACTTAATTTTCAAGCTGATTGATTGCAATAATCATTCCTATGTACCATCTAATCTCACATCTGCAAAGTAATTTTAAGTTGGTAAAAAAGCATCTCCTCCCCAGGTGAAGTGTCTGGGCTCGGTGTGAAGAGGTCCAGAGGTATTTTAGTGGGATAACCCTGCTGGGGAGGGAGGGGATGCTGTGCCATGGTGGTGCAGAGAAGGAGTGCTGTGGGATGTTGGGCTGAGAGCTACAGCCCTTTTTAAACCTGCCTGAACAGCTTTATCCACATCATCCCCTGGCAAGGGGACCCCATTTCTGGTGCTGCCTGTTTTGGGCACTGGCCATGGCAGGAGTAGGCAGTACTGCCTCATGTTGCCCCATTAGAAGATAGACACCCTAACTTTTCCAAACTTAGTTTTTCAGGAATTTTTTTCCATGCAGAATGCCTGTCTCAGGCTCTCAGAGGCTGGAGAGGGGCAGGGTGGTCTATAATGACCAAAACCTCTGCCTGTTTGTTAAACAAGAACTTGTGCTGCTGAATAAGGATATTAAAAATATTGCATAACTTCCCACTCCTTGGTGAGCCAAGGGCCGTGGAAGGAGGGACAGCATGGGATTGCTGAATGCTGTGTTAGTGCAAACCACTGAGAGCTAATGGGCACAGCACATGAACTGAGATGCTGTCCTACACAGAGATCCCACAGCATTTCCTTTTCTTTTAAACTATAAAATCACCCTTCTGTCCTCCCCTGCAGAAGGGAATTGTGCACCTCTGTCACACTGGCTCCACTCTTATCTCTGGAAGAGCTTTCCCACATGATGTGGGGAAAACCACGTCAACATTCTGTGTCCTGGATTCCTTTCCTACAGAAGGTTAATAGTTATCAATTACTTTCTTTTTCTCCAACTTCTCTCTCACCGTTTTGACTTAAAAAATGTCTGACATGAGGTGTCTCTGCCTGTGCACATAGCTGGATCCTAATGCAGTAAAGCCTTGGTTTCAACCATAATGTTGTAAAACATTTTTCACTAGGGCATGTAGTGATAGGACAAGGGGCCTTAAGTTGAAGGAGAGTAGATTTACATTAAGTATTAGGAAAAAATCTTTTCTGTAAGGGTGGTGATGCTTTGGCACAGTTTGTCCAGAGAAATTGTTGACTTCTCATCATTTGAAGTGTTCAAGGCCAGGTTGGATGGGGTTTTGAGCAACCTGGTCTAGAGGGAGGTGTCCCTGCCCATGGCAGGGGGTCGGAACAGGATGGTCTTTAAGGTACCTTCAAACCCAAACCACTCTATGGTTCTATGAAAAGAAAGAAATAACCTGGAGCCTTCATGTCCTCTGAGTTCTCCATAAGGTGTTACCACCAGAGGTACCTAGGCAAAGTTCTAGGTTTTCCTTCTTTAATCTCTAAATTATTTCTTTCCATGCTTACTGAGGAAAATAGGATGCAGTAGAGTATTTAGGAAATGTTTCCCTCTTAAATTTCTAAGCTTCTGCCCACCACTGTAATATGTAAAATGACCTTAGGTTTACACCTGTGATACCAAAGGTGAGAATGTGTATCCTGTACCCTAAAGATATGCACACCCTATGTCACATCCTCCAGTGCTGTAACTAACTTGAGAGTGAAATGTAGCAGCTGTTTAAATAGAGACCAGCAACATGATACAGTAGTTTGAGTCCAACAGGGAAAAGCACCTTTCCATTAGAAACAGCAGAGTAGATTTACACTAGGAATCATTATAAAAACAGGAATTAAAAAAAAATCATCTGTAAGATGCAACTAAAGCACAGATAACTATAATAAAAACAAGTTTTAAGTGTTTTAAATGGTGAGCATTTTAAAGTGCTACCCACTGCAGCTAAGCAAGGTGTCACCAACCAAGCTGGAATTTAGCCAGGACAAGGAGGGTAACAGCACTGCTACTGTTGTGCATGGTTACTGCTGCTCTTTAAGGATCAGGAATGCTCAGAACTTCATTTTAACTTCCATGTAAAGCAGAAATTCTCAGCAGCACAGCAATCCTAGTCCTACTCAGATGTATATCCACATTCTTTTAGGGAATGTAGCTCCTATACCATGTTAGATGGGAGACTTTCCAAAAGAATGAAGAATCCTCCCAGACAGAGGCCGTGTTCAGAGCATGTGTCAAACACACTAACGAAGTGTAGACTAATGAACTATCTACAGACTTCTGAGATGCACAAACGTCTGCAATTTCTGTAGGTTGAGGAAACCGGGAAAGAGATTAGTGGACTCTACACATTTCAAATGAGGGCTAAGTCGAATTCTTGATGTTGTATGGGGGTTTTGTACTTTACCTGACTGACAGCAAAATCTATGGCGAGTTTGACATTTGAGGTTTCAATTCAGCACTTTTGAAAGCACCTATAAAAAACCTTCTCATCCAAAAATAAGTGCTCTTGCTCAGTTAGCAGAAAATACCTAGTGGGATATAACTGGCCTTGCTAGAAGAAACTTAAATATGGAACTGGGAACAAATGAAAAATTCAGTCCAAGTCGTATTAATTAAGCCATTAACCCCTCAAAACCTGTGCATATAAACAAGGGTGGGATAAACAGCAGCTTAATAGAGAGCAACATCACAAGTCCAGAAACCATGAGTTTGAGATGATGAGTCAACAATTCCAGAGACGAATGTCCCTGGCACTGGGACAAAACACAGCAGCATGTGTTACCTACCACATAAGTACTGACGGTCTCGGTCACCACGCTCCGAACCGGAGCTTTGGAGCCTCCGGCCGCCGAGACGGCTGGAGAGGGCGGTGGGATCAGGACTGGAGAGACGGTGGCCTGTGGAGGAGGAGGAGCTGGAGCTGGAGGAGGGGTGACGTGAACGGGAGCTGGCGCCGGGGACGGCACGGGCGGAGGTGTTTTGGGCCGGGTCATGGGAGCGGAAGGTTTGGCCTCTGGAGCTGGCACCACTTTGCTGATGACTCTGTAGGACCAAAAACGAGAATCATCAGAGTTGACGGGAAAGAAAGCAACGATTGATCACCGACTACATAGAAAGAAAATACATTGCGGCCAATTCACATCACCTTGGGGTCACCAAAGAGGCTGATTCAACCCAACACAAGGACTGTTGTCATTGCTACACCCATCCATTCGCAGGATGAAGCACAGAGCCATGACCAAGCAAATGCCAGGACAGCCTGAACCACTCTGTGCCTCACTGTCATGTAAATATTCTCTGTGGCTTTACTAAGCCTTGTTTCGTTAAGTTTTATTACATTAGCCCAATTTGTGGGAAATATTAGAAAGGAAAGTTAATCAGCTGTGAACAGCACTGATTTTAATCTTCAAACTGAGAGACGATATCATCCTCTTAAGATTCTACATTAGGGGGTTCTGCAAATATTTGCTAGTTTGGTATTTCTTTCCCCAAATGTTTATGAAATCAGCAGTGGATCTAGTCAGGACAAATAAATGACGCACACTATATACTCAGCAGATAAAATATTGCTACTTACTTGAGTAGCTGAAGTAGACAGGATGTAGCTCTAGTAAATACACAGTATAGAATAATCTTGCCCAGGAAGGGGGATACATGGAGGACCCAACGTTTATTAATGACTGTTGATACACAGTGTTATTGATGTGCATGCAATATAACAGACAAGGCAGAAAAAGCCCTTACTATAAGGCTCTAGGTTGGAAACATAAAGAGAAGGAAAAGGATGTTTTAGAAAACACAACAAAAACCAAAAACCCTCAAACAAAACACAGGATAGCTCTATTTGTTTCTTCCACATTTTGGTAAATCATTTAATTAATTTATTTATATTTGAATGGTCACTGTGGGAGTGTAATTTATTTGTGATGGGACTGTACAAAGAGGGTGATTTAAAGAAAGGTTAGACATTCCAGAGAGAAGGA
The DNA here is from genome assembly GCA_013390005.1 of Calyptomena viridis. Lineage (NCBI taxonomy): Eukaryota > Metazoa > Chordata > Aves > Passeriformes > Eurylaimidae > Calyptomena > Calyptomena viridis. Next base: position 93,654 of record WEIV01018627.1, read on the forward strand.
TCAGCTAAGAAAGCAAAAAATTGAGACAGTAGAAAAACTGTGATGAAAATTAAATTGGAACAACTCCTGAGAACCAGGAATGTCTAGCTCCACTATCAATGGGAATTTTATGTTCAACTTTAAAGTTTATTGCAACTCTCTTACAGTATTCCACTCTGACTGGAGACATTGTCTGAATTTCAAGTCAATAACCCAAGCCATCATTTGAGAAAGGCTTGGTACTATACAGTATGTAATGCTTGGTTGGTGTTTCTTCCCCCAAGATATGCCACTTGCACTACAAAACCAGAACTATGGCAAGTTATAGTAAAGTTATAGTAAAGACAGACTTGATAAAAGGAAACACAGCAATGGGTTTGGTATTCCTGCCTAACCTCCAGCTGCAGCATCACACCTACCTTCCAAGATCTACTAGGAGTGACCAGGGGAAGAAAACCAAAACCAAGGAAGTTTAGAAACTTGAGTGGAGCGGAATCTAAAAGGCGATAGATGATTTTCCATCAGCAACACTGAAGACATTCACATCACTTACGTCCCTAATGTCGGAGCTCAGGCTCTTTATATGTGTCAGTAAGGTGTTAGACTGTGAGTCAAAGTGCAGGACTCCTAATTTATGTTCTCTGTGACTTGAAGAAGGAAGGAAGTCCTACTATCAGGCCATCCTGGGAACAACCTATCAATCAAACCTAGCCTCCTCCTCCTGTTAATGGGGTACATCCAAACCCCCATTGTTGTTTCCCATCAAGAAAGTTTTCTCCTTGGCTCATGATGTGTTTCTAGTTCAGTGAAAGCTCAATGTGTGGCTCCTGGGGCTCCTGCCAGCCTGGCCACCCAAACTCAGATGTTTCTTTTGTGCCTTCCTCCTTCCACTTCTTGCACAGAGAGCCCTGTCTCCCAGTGTTGAATGCCCAAGAACTTGGTTGGTGCCAATACTTCCATGGTTTGCCAAGTCACCCTCATGACTTGAGAGCCACTTCTCAGTAAACAAACTCTTAGCGAGGATAGGTACAGACAGCAAAATACTGGCACAGCAGAAGTAATTTGGATGGTTTCAAACATCATTACCCCTCCTTTCCCCGCCTCCCTTCTTCTGCCTCCTGCAAGTAAACAAAGTCCTGCTACAAGTTCTTCAGGGAGTCAACCTTCCCCAAGTCTAGACTAAGAAACGTATTAGCTAATAGGGTTTTAAACACAACTTTGCACACAGTGTAAACAGTTTGAAATAAGTATTAGCTAATACAATTTGAATAAGAGTGACCATGCCCAGCTAACATATGAAATTAAATTAGAGTTCTTTGGTCTAAAGCCAGGTTCTCCTCCTGCACAGGGTCTTCGAAGCCACTTGGCTAATAACTGCAGAAGCTGCAAGGAATACCACATGTGAAATCCTCCAAAAGTACAAATATTCATTAGCGAGGACACATACTCATCGATTGGCTGGTTTGCTTGCAGTGTGCAATTAGGACATGTTCAGTATATAGGGCAGATTGTTTATCTTGATTTTAGAGCTCAGTTATCAAAACAGGAGATCGGCATTTCGGAGCACGCTTGGGCCTACCACTCCCTTGGGCTAATGAAGTTCAGAGACTTTAGACTCCAGAGTGGAGAAATGAATGGTTTTGTGCTACACCATTAGAGAAGATGGAGTAATCTCAGTGAGGGTGGTTTAGCCTGTCCTGGAGAAGGGGCTGCACACATGGCAATATGGAGGTGGGGAGAAATCAAAGGGAAATAGCAGGGCCACGACTAATAATTAATGTTACTTCAGACATGGAGAGAAACCCAATATCAAAACACTATGCAAATGATGGCAAGATTTATGAGCTCTGTTTTATAGACAGGAAAATTGAGACATGGAGCACACTGCAAGTAGGCGGCACTCACTGTGATCCTCCTGGTACCCAAATTCCTGCTAGGACTTAAACTCTACCTTGGGACATCACCATACGTATGTTGTTACCTTCTTTCCCAAATGTGTTTTCATACACTTCCAAAATCATCACTTAGTCTGCACGTACAATAATATGTAAGACAAACTTTCATCTCTTTCCCCACACCAACCCAAAAACCCTAAAACTGAGGCTGGACAAATATTTTTTGTGAAAATCAAACACAAAAGAACATCAACCAACATCAACACTCAGAGTCCTAAGACAAGAACAGCACTTCTCTGCAGGCTGACTGCCTGGCAATGTAGCACAAACACATTCTACACTGAAAGATAAAAAGTCAATTAAAAGTTGTTTTTGAATCAAAATAGTTCCTCCAGAATAAAGAGATGTGAGAAAACCCTTGGAATACATCTGGTAATAAGAGCCTCCATAAATCGTAACTAAAGGTTACCACCCACTTTGAAAATAAAAAACAAACCAGATTAATGTAAACACCTTGTACCTGGTTGTGTCCAACCTAAATTCACTTTGGATTTATTTTTAAATGCCAGCAGGAACTGTACTGCTCACAGAACCTCAGCGTATTGATCACTGAATGCAGGTATTGATTTGTCACAGAATGCCCAGTAGTAAACCAAGAAAACATATCTAAAAAAAGGGAAAAAAACCAAAGGCATGTGAAATTTAAAGTGGGAGCACTGAAAGACAGAAAAATCTCCAAATACCACAATTACCAATGAAGACTATTATTTTTCTGTGTTGGTGTTTTATAACCCCTTTAAAAGGCAGATGCTTCCAGACAAAGGCGTTTTTTAAGATACTTCTCCTCCTCCGAATCTGTTCCTGTGCAAACAGCATTTCAACTCGATATGAGAACTTAAGGAGATCTTTCTTTGGCAGTTCTGCTCAACTCCATCAAGGCGGTGTTGGCCCAAGACCAAGGTGATACACAACAGTGTGAAATATCAAGTCAGTTCAAGTGTCAGAGCTCAGAATCATAGCATGGTTTGGGTTGGAAAAAACCTTAATCTAATTCCAACCATCTCGCCATGGGCAGGGACACCTTCTGCTATTCCAGGTTGCTCAAAACCACACCCAATCTGGCCTTCAACACTTTCAGGGATGGGATATCCACAGCTTCTCTGGGCAACCTGTGCCAGGGCTTCACCACCCTCTGAATAAAGAATCAGTGATTATCTGGTGGCTTAAAACATGTGCAAAACTATATTGGGGGAAGGAAGAAAGGAAAACTTCAGTGAAATATTTCTGTTTCAAGAGTTTAACCGAATAACTCTACTCATTATGGTAGACAGAATGAAAACCCATTTTAATCATCACTCCAGGGCAACCACCCCATTTACAGCTACAGATCCAAACCCAAAGAGAGTGAAAACCAAGTGTCTGCTTGCAGGAAAAGTGCAAATTCTACCAAGATCTGAAGTGTCATGACAGGTCAGTTGGTTTATAATTGGCTCTAAGTGGCATGAGCTGTAACATGCTACATCTGGAACAAAATGAAGCTCCAAGGTGTGAAATAGTTTCCTATCTTTGAAAGCAATTTATTTGATTTCACTGTGATCCTTAAGGCTGAAAACCCCATTGACTGCTTCATATAAACACAGGGAAAAGACATATGCACTGAAAGGAAATGGCTTTTTAAAAATAGGATATGAACCACAGGGTTAAATGATTGCTATGGGTGATGAGCTTCAAAAAAAATCCCACATCGGTGCTTCGAAAGGTCTAGTAAAAAAATCACAATAATCTTTGTTTCTCAGAGGCAGAGCTCCAAAGAAGCTGTTTCTCTGCTCAAAGGAAAAAAAAATAACATTTGAAAAGTCCTAATTCTTTTCTGAACCCTTGACCCATTTTTAAGCAAGGAGCAGGAGCTAAATGGGTCTTTGTACATAGGAAAATGACACCATTAACTGACATAATTAAAACCAGTACAATTCACTTGGATTATTAATCATCATATTATTTATTAGCTCTGATATTCTTTATTGATATAAATTCCTTTGATGTTAGAAAGTGGTGTATCCATTTTATTACTGAAAAATCTCACACCTGGAACTGAGATTGTTGTACCAGAAAAAACCTAAATACTCCAAGACCTATGGGTAAGAGTGTCAAAAACACCTAAGGGAATTAGGAAGATTTCCATATGGTTTAGATTCTTCACAGATTAGAGGTGATTTTGAAAATTTTATTCCAACCCTGGAGGAAAATCAGTGTAATTTAAGCTCTGTAATGTAGGTTAATTCCCATATTACTTTTAGAAAGGGAAATTTAGTTGCTGTGTTTTATGCCCTGCTGAATATTTTACTCTGTGCAAACAAGTCATATTGGCAAACAGAAGCTCCACACGTACACGCTCTGACCAACTCGTGAGTCTGTGTGCCAAAATGCATCAAACCTCCAGCAGAGCCCCAAGCAATTCTGCAACTGAAAAGACTTCAGCACTTAAATTATCACCTGCCATGTGGTATTTTTCTCTATCAAGGAAAATGAACTTTGAGCCCTTATTCCAAGATAACATCCATTTTTGTGGACGCTGCCTGGTTTCAGACGAAAGGCACAACTCCCAGGTGTGTTGACCTTCAGCGACACACATGGAGCTCAACATCCCACTCTCCATTTCAGTGGAGCTGGGGAAGGGTCTGGAACAGTCTTATGAGGAGCCAGGGGGGGCTCAGGCTGGAGAAGAGGAGGCTCCAGGAGGGACCTTCTCACTCTCTACAACTACCTGAGAGGAGGTTGTAGCCAGGTGGAGACATTGGTCTCTTCTACCAAGTAACAAGCAAAAGGACAAAAATAAACAGCCTCAAGTTGTGACAGAGCAGGTTTAGACTGGATATTAAGGAAAATTTCTTCATGGAAATGGTTGTGAAGCACTGGAACAGGCTGCCCAGGGCTGGTGGAGTCATCTCCCCTGGAGAGATTTAAAAGATGTGTATTTGGCACTTGGGAACATGGTTTAGTGCTGGCCTTGGCAGTGCTGGGTTAATGGTTGGACTTGATGATCCTACACATCTTTTACAACTTAAATTATTCTATGATTCTACTATTCTAACACTATGGCAAAGCCCCATAAACATCTTCCTGGGCTAATGAGTCTAATGATTTCACAGGCATTGTGTCACCTAATCCCATTCACAAGTTTATTGAGCTTCATCTTAAAACCACTGAATCTTTTTGTCCCCACCACCACTCTGTTCTAGTATCTCACTGCTCTGGTGTCACAGCAACCTTTTCTAATTTCCAGCCTACATTCATAGTCAATTAAGTCCCATTTGCTTTTGTGCCAACATTGTTCTTCAGCTTAAATCGCNCTGGAACAAAATGAAGCTCCAAGGTGTGAAATAGTTTCCTATCTTTGAAAGCAATTTATTTGATTTCACTGTGATCCTTAAGGCTGAAAACCCCATTGACTGCTTCATATAAACACAGGGAAAAGACATATGCACTGAAAGGAAATGGCTTTTTAAAAATAGGATATGAACCACAGGGTTAAATGATTGCTATGGGTGATGAGCTTCAAAAAAAATCCCACATCGGTGCTTCGAAAGGTCTAGTAAAAAAATCACAATAATCTTTGTTTCTCAGAGGCAGAGCTCCAAAGAAGCTGTTTCTCTGCTCAAAGGAAAAAAAAATAACATTTGAAAAGTCCTAATTCTTTTCTGAACCCTTGACCCATTTTTAAGCAAGGAGCAGGAGCTAAATGGGTCTTTGTACATAGGAAAATGACACCATTAACTGACATAATTAAAACCAGTACAATTCACTTGGATTATTAATCATCATATTATTTATTAGCTCTGATATTCTTTATTGATATAAATTCCTTTGATGCTAGAAAGTGGTGTATCCATTTTATTACTGAAAAATCTCACACCTGGAACTGAGATTGTTGTACCAGAAAAAACCCAAATACTCCAAGACCTATGGGTAAGAGTGTCAAAAACACCTAAGGGAATTAGGAAGATTTCCATATGGTTTAGATTCTTCACAGATTAGAGGTGATTTTGAAAATTTTATTCCAACCCTGGAGGAAAATCAGTGTAATTTAAGCTCTGTAATGTAGGTTAATTCCCATATTACTTTTAGAAAGGGAAATTTAGTTGCTGTGTTTTATGCCCTGCTGAATATTTTACTCTGTGCAAACAAGTCATATTGGCAAACAGAAGCTCCACACGTACACGCTCTGACCAACTCGTGAGTCTGTGTGCCAAAATGCATCAAACCTCCAGCAGAGCCCCAAGCAATTCTGCAACTGAAAAGACTTCAGCACTTAAATTATCACCTGCCATGTGGTATTTTTCTCTATCAAGGAAAATGAACTTTGAGCCCTTATTCCAAGATAACATCCATTTTTGTGGACGCTGCCTGGTTTCAGACGAAAGGCACAACTCCCAGGTGTGTTGACCTTCAGCGACACACATGGAGCTCAACATCCCACTCTCCATTTCAGTGGAGCTGGGGAAGGGTCTGGAACAGTCTTATGAGGAGCCAGGGGGGGCTCAGGCTGGAGAAGAGGAGGCTCCAGGAGGGACCTTCTCACTCTCTACAACTACCTGAGAGGAGGTTGTAGCCAGGTGGAGACATTGGTCTCTTCTACCAAGTAACAAGCAAAAGGACAAAAATAAACAGCCTCAAGTTGTGACAGAGCAGGTTTAGACTGGATATTAAGGAAAATTTCTTCATGGAAACGGTTGTGAAGCACTGGAACAGGCTGCCCAGGGCTGGTAGAGTCATCTTCCCTGGAGAGATTTAAAAGATGTGTATTTGGCACTTGGGAACATGGTTTAGTGCTGGCCTTGGCAGTGCTGGGTTAATGGTTGGACTTGATGATCCTACACATCTTTTACAACTTAAATTATTCTATGATTCTACTATTCTAACACTATGGCAAAGCCCCATAAACATCTTCCTGGGCTAATGAGTCTAATGATTTCACAGGCATTGTGTCACCTAATCCCATTCACAAGTTTATTGAGCTTCATCTTAAAACCACTGAATCTTTTTGTCCCCACCACCACTCTGTTCTAGTATCTCACTGCTCTGGTGTCACAGCAACCTTTTCTAATTTCCAGCCTACATTCATAGTCAATTAAGTCCCATTTGCTTTTGTGCCAACATTGTTCTTCAGTTTAAATCGCTTTCTCCCTCCAAAATGTTTAGTTGCCTGAGGTATTTGTAGCCAGGAATCACAACCCCTCTTCACATGCTAGACTAAACACACAAAGTTGCTCTCCTCTCCTAACACAGACTCTGCTGTGTTCCCTCTAACAATGCTCCAAGCCCCACTCTGCACCTGCTCTTCTCAACTCACACAGTCCCAGAATGGAACAGGCTGGAGGGGACCACAATGGGTCATCTGGTCCAACTTCCCTTCACAAGCCCAAATAGGGTCATCCCAGACCACATGGCACAGGATTGAGTCCAGCTGGTTCTTGAGCATCTCCAGTGAGGGGGATTCCACACCCCCTCTGGTCTCTGTTGCCGTGCTCAGTCACTACAGAGGAAAGAAGTTCTTCCTCACGTTCAGGTGGAACTTCCTGTGCATCAGTTTCTGCTCGTTGCTTCTTGTCCCACTGCTCAGCATCACTGAGCAGAGTGGTGCCCCTCCTCTGACAGCCTCCCTTCAGATACTGACAGACACTGATGAAGTCCCCTCTCAGCTGGCTCTTCTAGAGGCCCAGCTCTCTCAGCCTAATTCATCCTTGCTGAACACAAGCTGCCTCGGTTCATTGAACACAGTATCTCAGAAGTATCCAGAGGTTCTCATACAACACTTCCATTATCTCTGCTAAGATCTCTTGCAACTCATCTGACGGTTGCACTTGTATCATGTTGGCAACTCTGTCATGCTGTGATCAACTAATGATCCCTCACCCACTTAACACCTACTGTAGTGACACACCTACTGATCAGCTCTTTGCTTCTGGTTGAAGCTTCCATTGGTACACTTCAAATGCCAATCCTTAGTTGCAATTTCTCATTTACTGAATTAAATATAATTTTTCCCTTCTACTCAAGGGGATCCAGTTCCTTCCACGCAATCAGCAGATCCTCATTTGTACTGACATGGTCCTTTAATCTTATTGCCAACAAAACACATCAGTGTTGTACCTCCTTCTGTGACAAAATTTTAAATTAAATTATTAAATCAAACCAGCCCTCAAATACATCCTTGAGCATGTTCACGAGTAACCTCCTCTATGGTTAGATAAGCTCTTACAACTCACAGTTGCCATCTTCCTTTGAGATAGTTCCTACTGCTGAGCAGTTCCTCCACTAATCCTGTCTTTGCCAGCTTCACTAAGGATGTCTTGTGTGATAGTATTAAATGTTTGCCTGAAATCCACCTCAAATTTGCCACCTTTTATTCATCTAGAAGGGAACATTACTTCTTTCAACGGTAGGGCAGATGTCAACCAGCCAGGCACATGAGTGTCTCACCTCTTCTCCTCTGCAGCTGAGACTTTCCCTTGGAGGGGAAGCAATTTGACTGTGTGACTGCTTCCACAACCCAGAGGAATTCGAGATCCATGGAAAAAAAAAACCTGTTGCTAGCCCCATCTCTTGCAGGGAGTGCCAACTGGACTAGGCTAATCTAGAAAATCAGTTGCTTTATCAAAAATTGCTGAATTGGTATGGCTCGTTTCTGTTTTGTGTTTTATTCCATTCCTTCTGAGCCTTCAATCAGCTTTTCCTCCAAAATTTGCTTTATATTGAAGTGTAGTGCTGTAATCATGTGTCTAGGTTACTTTTCCTTTCTTCCCTTCTTCAGCACTTCTATTTTTTCCTAATATTTATTAAAATAAATTTAACAAACATTACATTTTAAAATAAAAATAAATGTATTAAAAATGGCTTGTTAACGAGTCTGCAAATTCACAAGCCACTTCTTCTAGAACCTGGGAGAAAAATTATCCTATTCCTTGATTTCAGTGTGTAATGGTCCCTATATTTTGCTTCCCAACTCATTGTGTTAATTTCCACCACTGTCAACCTGCTGCTTTTATCCATCTTGTCCTAGTCCTCAGTAAAGGACAGAATGCACATAGAATAAGAAGGAAAGAATTCTTTCTGTTCTTGGTTCATACCTATATTACCCTTCATCTTCTCCCTGTCTTCATTTACACGGTCTTTCTTCTTACCTTCTTTTCCTTTTTGCTCAATATATTTCATAACATTTAATTCACTCTGACTTCGGCTCCAGAGTCTTCTGCCTTGGACACACTGCATTCTTGGCTAACGGTTCTTTTCTCCTAGAGATATGATGCCAACTCCTAATGTTCTTTTGGAAGGAGTTATTCACACAATTCAGTCTGCAACCATTTTGCTACAAGTGTCTTGTTCCCACAGGCAGAAAACACTCTGGAATCCATTAGAGGTTCAGTCCAGCTGACATTTCAAGGTAACTCCTTTGGTTTATGGACATTTGCACTCTTGAAATTGAATTACAGGTTTTCTACTGTTTATTTTCCCATTACTTTAAGTGAAACAGAGTCCTGCCCTTGGCCTCCACCCTCTCTATCTATTACACCAGAGTATTTCTCCCAACAACCACAAGAACCTTTCTGTCGATGACTCCTAAATTTCCCTCCCATTCTTTCTCATAATTCTGACTTAAATCTCTGCATGGTTCATTGCCAGTCTGACAAAACAAAACTGAGCTGGTAGCGTGGCGTCTTGGTATCTTTCATCTTTTTTTTTTTCCTCTTATCATCAATAACAAACACCTTCAATGTGAAAACCACTTGGCATCATCCCCTTCTGCTGAGCTCTCAACAGCAAAACCAGAAGCTGGTAAAACATGTTTAGGTCAATGAGCAATCTGCAAACTTTCTCTCACCTGTTCCCTGCAAACTGCCCTTCGCTGCCATTTGTTTTGGGAAATGTTATGGGATGCACGATCTAGAAGCTTGCCCATAAACCTAGATCTACTCTCTTTGCTGAAAACTGGTGAAGAGTATGAATTTTATTAACTACCAAAAAATTATCCTAGCATGGGTTTTTGAAGTATCTTTAAAGCTGGAATTTTCAGCTTGTTAACGAGACATGTTTCTTCGAAAGAACCAAGTAAGACAGTCAGTCTTGAACTTGGTGACTCTTTACAGCTAAAGATCAATTGCTCACAGGACAACTTCACTAAATTCAGGTAGCACCATCTGTTCTTTCTGGGTACTTCTTTACAGTCTTCTTGTCCATGTCCAGGTCCCAGGAACTAAAACACAAATCCTTGGGTCTATAAAGTTTCCTCACTTTCGTTTAAAAAACTTCAGTAGAAGAGTGAATAAAAAGAAGCACCTCTGGCAAAGACAAGAACAAAACAGTACCTTTCTCTTGCAGTCTTCTTCTATGGAAAGTCTAGTTTTTAAACATCTGCCTTTCTAATCTTTCACATGTATTTGATCAGTTTCTGTTGTGCTTTAGAAGGGCAGTTGTCCATGGCCATTTACATGTGTCTAAACCTGCCTGAAGTAATTTTTTTTTTAATTGCGGTAAACAGTACACAATTATTATTTTTTTTTTTTTACTCTTGAGCAATAAGCAACAAAATCAAAGAATCTCAGAGTAAGTTGTTTTGGTTTTTAATGACTCAAGCCTTTTTATGGATTCATTTTTGGAGTCATCACCCAATGTGGCCAGCAGCAAAATGAAAATAATTTGCCACAGCCTACTACCTACCATAAACAGGATGAATAATTAGTTGGGGTGGCTTCAGTAATTAAAAAAGAAAAAAGAAGAAAAAAGCTAAGAACTACATCTGAAGTTGTAAATTTAATTCACACTCAAGGACGAAAAAGCTCTGCTAAATCGCCTCTAGAAATATAAACCAAAATAATAATTTACTTGGTTTGGTAAAAGGGACATGGTATTCTTCACTTTTTTTCCCATGTAAAAGCTGCAATCTTGTAGCAAAGGAGAGGCTGGGGGACCTCCACCAAAGTGAAAGAGCCTTTTGGGTGGATACAGGACCACACATGGGGATTTTACTGCAGGAGTGGGGCCAATATGTTACACTAAAAAAGAACAACTGGGAAAGGGATATGAATCATACCTGAGACAATATCTTCATTAAAATACATTCAGCACTTAAAAAGGCATCGAAAATCAGTCCTCCAGCTCCTATAATTTAAAAGACTACAGAACAGAAAAATTCTGGTATGTCTATAAATATACACACAAAGATTGATGAAAGCTGTAAAGATCACTGGAATTCGTTCAACACACCTTGGAGAGGAGCGAGATCATTTTTCATTACTCTGCCTCCTCACTTAGGTGGTCTATCGATCATATCAAAAATGATTTCCCCATTACATGCTCTTATACAGCAAAACTTGGATTGACACCCAGAGCATTAGTTCTGTCAACACACAGTTAACACAGTCTTCCCCCCCTAAAATAATTAGGATGCCCATTAGCACAGCAATAAACACAGACTTTAACTGCCTGGACTCTGTTGTTTAATTCTGCCACACACTGGTTTACCCTACTTCATTTTTCTCCCTGAAGTATCACTTTTTCCCCCCCTCCTCCTTAATTCCACAGTAAGTTCTCCTCCAGAGCTCTCTGCTGAACAAGCAGCATCTCGCAGGGTAACCAACACCGCCCACAGCTGTGTCCCACAATAGCCCCTTGCTGTGCTTGCATTACGTCTTTCCAAGGGTTTGGTCACGGTGCCTTAACTGCTCCAAACACTGCTCTTATTCATGGAAACGTGCAGAAGGAGGGGCTTCCAGCAGGATTCCTTTACCTGTTTCCCCACCACAAAACAGTGAAATAAATGGAACGGGTCACGAGTTACTTGGCCGGTAATGCAAACCTACGGCTTGACAAGTCAATAAAAAGCCAATCCTTTCCTCCCCAGCCACATGTAGGGAGCCAAGGCTAGAGGCAAACAATTTGGATATGCTGACACAGGGGAGCTTAATGAACCCCATTACTCAGCTATTGTTGGCAAACACTATGAAGAAAATAATCTAAATTATGGAAGTCTGAGTAGCATTCCACTTAATAGCACCCAAAGTTCAAAAGTTTCTTTACACCCTCTGATTTACCTGTATGAGAACAAAAATTTAAAGTTCCTGATTATCCATCAAACATGATACTGTGAAAATCAGATGTGTTCTTGGAAACTACATAGGACAGAACTCTAGTTCAATTGAAACCACCAGCAAAGTTTTGGATATTCAGCTTTTTTCCATAACTCACATAGAGTTTGAGCAGTTTTAAAAAGAATACATATTCATGTTCCAGCAGCAACTACAGATTCCCAGCAACCTTTGGGGAACACCAACAAGGTCCTTGCCTAATTTCTTGTCTTCAACTGGGTCAATAAAAAGTATATCGAGAAAAAGTATTTACTAATACCTTCTTTTTTGTCTTCTCTCCTCCCTTGGTGCCACGACCTTTTTAAAGTCTGATTGTGTTTTATGTGTAGTTTTCCCACAAAAATTCAATCTCTGCAGAGTTTGCAGCTCAATTCTTTCATAAACTAAACTTGTTGCAAATCAAAGATCCATCACTAAGGCATCTGTTTTTTTGGAGAGCATTATCCTATGATACACCTGGTGGCACTCCACATGCTGCAGGTTATATAATAAACTTTTGCAGGGTTTCAAAAAATACGAATGAAGAACTGTTTTACCACAATTCTGTGGCTCAACTGTGTTGTACTTAAAATAACAAATTCTTGAGCAAATAGCACCAAAAGAAGGCAAGTTTAGTTTGGATATTGGGAAGAAATTCTTTATTGTGAGGGTGGTGAGGCCCTGGCACAGGTTGCCCAGAGAAGCTGTGGCTGTCCCATCCCTGGAAGTGTCCAAGGCCAGGTTGGATGGGGCTTGGAACAACCTGGGATAGTGGAGGGTGTCCCTGCCCATGGCAGGGAGTTGGAATTGGATGGTCTTCAAGGATCTTTGCAACCCAAACCACTGTGTGATTCTGTGGTTCTATGACCCAAACTATGTTCACTTGTGCTTCAGGCAGCATTATAACTTCAACAAGATGCTCTCAAGCTGCATTTCCTTTCAGGCTTCCACTTTTTCAGTCACAGGCTATTTTGACAACTTATAAAAATAACACACTATGAACACCTTATTGTGGTAGAAGTTTATAGATGATCACAGAAAGTAAAAGGGCAGGTTCCTCTGTCCTCTTAGTCCCAAAATTGTGTTTCTGGGTCACCAATACTACACAGAGAGGTCACATCTATGGACACAAGGATAAGTTGGTCTACCTTGCCACTTGGCTTTGAGATTCCATACAGAGGATGTCAGCTGGCTGTGCTGGTGGCTTTTGTCATGGGGGTATCATGCAGCTCATTGAGCCTCTACATGAAAATAAGTTGGCCTTGGACTGATAATATCCTACCAAGCAATAAAAAGCTTTAGTGGAATCAATTAAATATCTGGATAACAACATTTTTTCTACCCTTTACGTTTTTTAGGATTTTATTTTACAATCCACAGATTATTTAATATACATTTTTATAGGCACATACACATACATATCTGAGCACGTGTGTGATTCGTTTTTGGAGAAAGTCAGTGTGTGATTTGTTTTTGGAGAAAAAAAACATCTCCTCATTTAAAAATACAAGAGATGAAGGGCAACTTCATTAGAACAGCAGGTCAGGTTTGTAAGTTAAACACTGTTAAAATATCTGCCTTTCCCCTTCTCTTGTCTGGTTTCCAGGTTTCCTGCTGATGGCAAAGCTATCAGATATGAGTCTGGAGCAAAAGTCTGAAATGTTAAGATAAATCTAGAGATTTCACAAAAAACATATTTCCTGCTTTTAAGGCACAGAAACACTAAAATAGCATCCAGTGAGTAGTACTCTGCTTTGTGGTCTGGCATTAGTGTCAGCAATCATGTGGGTTTTTAGAAAAATGTATTTAAATGTAGAATAAATTTATCTGAAGTACCAAAAATTATGGCACCTACTTAAGCTAAAGTTTATGTCAACTGTAGTAGTAACTGGAATGTCAACACCTCATCAATAGATGTGATTTGAAAAAATGTATGAGTATGAAAAATTACATTACTACAGAAAAATAACTAGACAAAAAGAAGCCATGATGCAATTGGATAAAAGTATAAAATTCTACTCATCATTTGCAGTTCATTTAAAATTTAAAAGCCTATACTAGCTGTGTTTTTTGTTTTGTTTGTTTTGTTTTGAAAAAAGATAGCATCTCTAGTTCCTTCCTATACTAACTTAGTTAGCAATCTACCTTGATAACACCGGAATGGCAAAAAACCCCAGTGAAAAACCCTTCCAACATATCATTCAAATCATATCTAAAAAGGTGGTCATAAATATTTTAGAACCCAAGCAAACCAACAAGAGCAAGGCCCATTAAGGATAAGATCTTTTACAACAAATTAAATAAAACAATTTATTGAAGTCTGGACTTGAGATAAACTAGATTTACTAGCTGACCTTTTATTCATTTAAAGAACAAAATTAGCTCTAATTGCATTAGAATGGAATCCAGTAAATTTCTTCTAATGTGGCATCCATGCAAGTATTGCTGTAATTGTTTACAACTAAGATGGAAATGCTTTGATAATAATCTACTTTCTTCTTGTTTTACTGTGCAGTTAAAACACTTGCAAAAAAACTCTTCAGTAGAACAGTTTTTCCAATATTGGTTTATCCATCCTCCAGCAATAGTACATTTTCATGTCTATTAACCCAACGTTATTAAAAGCCACTTCTTTCCAACTGATGTGTGTTGTAAGAACATTTGCACTCCAGACAAGCTCAAATGCAGGTATTGCTTTGAATCTGGGAGCAATAGGTATTCATATTCAGAAACAAGAAAATAAAGAGACTTCTCTGCCACTGCCATCACTGCTTTGTATATTGGTCCAAGGAGAGGAGCCAAGAAGTGAAATTATAGAATCATAAAATGGTTTGGGTTGGAAGGGACCTTAAAGACCACTTAATTCCAACCCCACTGCCATGGGCAGGGACACCTTCCACCAGAACACCTTACTCCAAGCCCCACCCAACCTGGTCTTGAACACTTCCAGGGATGAGGCAGCCACAGCTTCCCTGGGCAACCTGTTCCACCCTCACAGGGAAGAATTCCTTCCCAATATGCCATCTAACCCTGCCCTCTTTCAGTTTAAAGCCATTCCCCCTTGTCCTGTCACTCCATGTCCTTGTCCAAAGTCCCTCCCCAGCTCTCTTGGAGCCCCTTTAGGCACTAGAAGGTCTCCCTGGAGCCTCTTCTTCTTCAGGCTGAACAGCCCCAACTGCTCACTACACTGTAAAGGCATTTTCCTCACCACTGCTGCATTGTTTAGCCAACTTGTGTTGCTGTCGTGCTGCATTTATGGTGTGACATGAATCTCCATTTCATGTCCCATCAATCTGACACTTTTTATTCAGACACCTGAAAGCCCCTGTGGCCTCACCAAGATCTGTAAGTACTTGCATTACAGACAATGTTTTATATGAAGTTCTCCCAAGCAAACCAAATTCCATCTGAATAGGTATTTAAGTACTTCCAAAAGCCTCCACAAAGCTCTTCTCTCTAACAGAAGAAATTGAAATAATTGAAATAACTTATTTCTCCATCTAGTTTCTACTTATCAAATTCTATGAATCCCCCAAAACTTTCCTTGTATCTTTCCATGGTGATTCATCCTCAGACAATCCCATGCCATTAAATTCCAGACACAGGCTAATTGAAACATAACATTTCTATATGATAATTACCAGATATTCAGCACTTCATTACCAACACAGACAAAACATAAGTCTAACTTTCCCCTACTATAGCACATCACAAAGCTTTTCTTTCTGCCTGTTATGAGCTACTTAAGAGGTTGATGATCCTACTATGGTCTTTTCAACTAATAACTTTAGACAGAGGTTGCAGAGGCTTCTGGTATTACTTCAGAGGTCCAAGCCACACACACAGCTATTCAAATGCTTTGCCTCAGAGCCACACCAGTCCTTTTCATAATGACCCCAACACGTGAAAATTAAAATATGCTCTGAGTTCAGGCTGAATATTAATGGTTGAGGATGAAAGCAAAATTATTTTTCAGACCAGGACAGCTCCACTGCAAGCCCTCTCACATTAGACACACAACACAAACCAGTTCCCAGAGCCACATGAACAAACTGTTTTTCCTCATTTAACAGCAAATTTCTTCCTGGATTTTGCCTTGGAAAACTATGAAAAATCCTAAAAGCTATTACAAATCTCCACAGGTTCTTATTTGATGTCAGCCAGAAGGTCCAACTGGCTGATACAGCCATTGGACTCACAGAATCCTAGAATGGTTTGGGTTGCGTGGGATCTCAAAGATCATCTAGTTCCCACTACACTGGAATAACTTTTTGGGTGCCAGTATGGTGGGCAATGAAGAGGTATTTAAGGTAGAAAAGGGAAAACAGTAAGCAAGTAGAGATGGAATACTAATGACTCAAACCTTGTTGGGTGTTATGCAGCCTAATGCAATCTGAAGGCCTAATGTCATGTGGAGAAGATGAAATTCCCCTCTTCTGCTGAGAGTTGCAGCACAACCACTTTCTGGTATTTGCTACCAGCTGTCTCCAGGACTCTTGTGCCCCTGAAGATCTCAGCTTTGGTGTTTAATTCTTCTCCGAATTCATCTGGAAACTTTGAGCTAAATCAGCTGAGAGATCAGTTGTGTATCTCTCACCCTGACATCCAGGTTTAAGTTCCAGGCTGTGTTTGGCTAAGGATCACAACACCTGAGGTCCTCAGATGGGGGCAAAGGTGCCACTGAAGATGCAAAAAGGAATCTGGAACAGAAGGGAGTTTCCCAAAAGGCCATGAACCAAGATGTCAGTATCTCTGACTCACCATGGGCTGGCAGGGCTGACAATGACGTACCCACATGATTTGTAGCAAACAGATGGAGTTGGAAGTCCTTTCTCAAAATGTGTGTGGGTACAAGAAAGTCTGGGGTGAGATAAGATTGGAAGCAAAGTCAACTCTTTGGAGCTAAAATATGGCTTCAGAACTTTAATGCAGAAGTTCTGCCTTGAAAATATTAGTTAGTTTTCCCCATAAAAACTCTGAAGTCCTTGAAAAAAGTGGAGTTTATAAGTATTTACAGCTTCTCCCCGAGCAAAACGGATTTGTGGGCTTTTTGTTCAGCCATGAAATCATGCACAGGAGGACAGACAACTGGTCTGAGAAAGCTAGAGCTTTGTATGACAACCTAAGTGTTTCAGATCACACTCAAATATTGTGAAAGGAAGAAATCAAAAATGGTTGAGGAGCAGAAAAAAGTCCTGATATTTGGCGTGTGGGTGTCCCATAGAAACCAAGGAATGACTAAGTCCCTTAACAGCTTCAAAGCAGTAAAAGCCACAGTTACCTACTGGGAGGAGTAGGACAGGAGACAAAAAGAGAATAATCATCAAAAAGCCATTTAACTCTAAAGCAGAAAATTAGTGATTAGGAGATTTAGTTCATAATGGATCTGTAAGAGAAACAACTACGTTAGCAATACTCAATGTGCTGGATGGAAAGGAAAGATCTATTTGGAGCTCACGTTTACCATTAGACATGAAAGTGTGCTCTGCACCATTAAATCGACATGAAAAACCTGATTAAAAGAAACCTTTCACATACAACACAGGACCGGCCTAAAAAGGCCAGTGACGCATGGTTTCCCCAGCCTCTCCAGCCACCTGTTTATGCTGGATGATCTCAGGATAGGGATCATCCTATTTACACTCCTTCAGTACAAAGTAACTATTATTTGTACAACAGCACCCAATAATTATGGAGCTAATGAATCAACGCTTGAAATGCGTTAGGTACACTCATGAATAATCATCAACAGTTATAATAAAACAGACGTGTATAAAGGAATTCCAACTGTTATGTTTTAAAGCATAAAACAACTGTTGGATGAAGAGTGTTGTGAAACTTAGCTGTAGGTTATACTCAAGATAACCACCCCCTACAGAAACCTCACTACATGTCACTGGAGGCATCATACAAGTCTAGATGGAGTCTTGTAATCCATGCCCTAGAAAGACATGGAGTGGGACATACAGTAGGATGGATGGAAGATGATGGGTCCCACTTGGAGAGTATACTTTGCTGTATAAATATAATTTGCCACTAATTTTTAAGCATTTTCCACTAAAAAGAAGAGCTCCTACAAGTCAGAGAGGATGGATTTATTCGTACTTACATCTTGTCTTGGCCTGCACCCACTCTTAATGTCAGCCGAGGAATAACCGGAGATGGAGCCGGAACAACTGGTTCCACCTTTATCTGTACAAGGGAACACAATCATCAATCAAAGACTGCAAGCAGACTCTCAAAATATATTAATTACATGAAAGCACTGATGGAGTTAACCAAACAGAGTGTACCAGCTTAATGGGACAAAACTATAACAGACTGATCACTGCTTTCTCACACTTTGTGCTGTGACATGGACAGTCTGAGTCTGCTGGGAGCCCCAGGCAGAGCAAACCACAAATACAAATTCTAAACTAAAAAATCAATGTGCAATTTTGCTGCATTTGCACCTGCTCATACACTTTGTTAGCAAGTCTTCCTGATTTAGTACTTTTCTAGAGACACAAAACCTCCCAGTTTGCTTCTAAGCAATTATACAAAATGGTTTGACCTTAGGACTCAGACTCAACAGGTACCACTCATTGGTGTTTGCACTTTTTTGTGAGATTTAAATTCAATTATTTCCCAGGTTCATCACACAAATGTACTGTGATGCTCTTCAATCAAAAGGAGACACAGAGGAAGCAAATAAACCTCAAGCACCAACACTGAATATTTCATGAAAATGCTTACCCACATATGCATAACAACCACTGCTTTTTAATGCAATTAGGCTGAGGATTTTAATGACTATTTTTCAAATGGCCTGGTCTCCAATCTCAGTAACTGGTGGAGTTTAGAACATTTGACTATGTCCTTGAACTCTTGGAACCAGTATGTGCCAAAATTATGAACTCCCATTGAGCTACTACTTTGGAAAACTGTGCAGAATGATCAAAGATGTTTTAGTCAACACTGTAATAATTCTCCATGCATACGTTCCTCAACTTATATTCATATATGACAAGTGTATTCATTATATATACATATATACATAGATGAAATGGAGACTGATCTCACTTTGAACATGTGTGTTATCATACTTAACAAAATAACCACTTAGCTGAATCTGGTCCAGGAACTTAAAAGACAACTAATATGCATACAGTAAATGGAAACCTGAGAAAATCTCAAGTTTCATGAAGCTTTCATAAAGAAAGGGAGGGCAAAACATTCACTAAGGAGCACAGAAAGCAGTGCAGGAGACAGCAGGAGGGACTGGGAGGGCTCAGCTGGGACTTATATCCAGAAAGGTAACGACAAAGTCCCGTTCCACCCACGTCGGCCAAAGAACTGGAGCTACTCACTGGGAGATGTCTGCTCCAGAGAGAGAAGGGCTGCAGCCTGAGTGGAATTCCTGCTTTGACCCAGTTAACCACGCTTTTCAGTAAAGCTCTCCATGGATGTGGATTAGGCGACTTCACAGGCCTCTCTCCACTCTTTTGTTTATGTAGCACAATTTTTTTGTTATGTCATTCCCCTGGAGTGTTGCAAGACCTTTTTCACTCTGAAGCTTCTAATGCCTGCAATAATTTCATTGGCACCTTCCATTGGCGAGTCTCTTCTCTGCCTTTGCAGTATCTTAACCTGCAGCATTGTCCACTCCAAAGAGACATGGAACTGAACTCTGGGGACTGGAGGCTCAGGGACATGGCTCTGCACAGACAATCTTACCTCTTCTCCTCCAGGTTTCTCCTCCTTCTGTAGTGCCTATTTTGAATACAGAAGTTCCTAGGACAAGCACTGCTGCTTTGGCTTCCAGCATACAGCACAGAGACACTCATGTCATCTATAAAGGCTCTTGGTACTATTATTTGCACATACCCAAGATGATCTAAACAACGGTGGTGTGGCCTCATGTGGCAGAAGAAAAGCACATAAACCACTTCTTTATGCTCAGATACCAACATTACAGTCTGCTGGGAGAGGAAAACAGGGCTCCACCACAATCCTAAATCTTATCCTTTGATGTAAGAGGAGAGGAAGCATCTTTCTACAATGTGGGTTTGTGTGCAGGGTTTGTGTGACTGGAGCACAGAGAAAACTAAGGAGCATCCCAGTCACATCCCGCATAGCCTGGTCTTCTCCTACATCGACGACTTTGATCCAGGAGCAAGGACAGCTGACTTTGAGGCAGCTCTGGCAAGCCCTGCCCTGATGCCAGGATGGCTCCATTTATCACAAAGGATTCCCCAACTACTTTAGTTTCCAGCTCAGTGTATTAAGGTTTGATGAAACTGGGTCAGCAGCTGCTCCCTGAGCTGCTCAGTCACTCCTACAGCCTGTCCTGGAATCTCTGGAGTACAAGTGGGGTGTAACTGCTGCTACTGTTTGCTTTCAGTTTGGTAGAGCATGACAGGCAGTGCCTCAGCTCAACATCTCCTTTTCTGGCTCTGAGGGCAGCACCCAACACTCCTGCAGAGCATGGAGCTCTAGGCAAGCCCTGTGTCAAAGCTTCTCTTCCTCATGCCACCACCAAACACTCCCAGCATGAAGCCTTCAGCTTCTGTTTTCTGCCATTTTTGCAGAGTTCTGTTTGCTGTTCTGTCTTTCAGCAGCTCAGGGCAAAATCCCAGGAAAAAGCTAATAAAAAGCTTCAATTCCCAACAGGATGGGATGAGCACTTAGATAATAACTATAACAAAAACCAAATATGGGAACATTAAAGCTGGGTCACACTTTTGTTTAGCAATATTAGAAATAGGAAACTGGTGTTTTCTACTGGGCACCACGAGCTGAAACTGCAGTGAGCCCACAAACTCATCTTCCAGGTTGTGCTTACGCCTCCGAAGAGGACGCGCCGTGGAAGATTAAACGTCCGCGCTGTAACTTGATCATTTGCTCTTGCAGCACAACTGCTGCCTAAATAAGTCATTGTGTGATCTAAAAGCTAAATTAAGGAAACATGTACTTTTAGGGGTTAAAACGAAAGAGCAGCATTCTGGAGTAATACTGGGAATTGGGGCCAGCAGAAGAGCATTTACAGTGGATTACTAAGCTTCCCAAATCACCAAAGAGGTAAAGTCCAGCAATATAAGACTCCTTTGTAGCTAACTAAAAATACATTGTCAGTGGATTTGTCCAGTTTTATGTATAAGCAATACTTCTTTCACCTGAACTAATACTAGTAGTCATATAAGCCCCTTATTGCCATGTGCTGCATTTTTTTTGCTAATCTTCAAGGATTTAGCTTCTTTGCCACATACCTCAGGGCACCAACTGATAAAGCTCTAACTCTCCATTTTTCCAGGACACCAGCAGTGCGGCCTTGCAAAAAATGAAAATCGCTCAAGAGATTTAAAGGGGAAATTTATTTTTAAAATCCTGACTTGCAGCAAAGAGGTGGATTTAAAAAAAGCTTATCTCTCAAGAATCAGTTTAAATTTTAATTCTATCTGGGGACTCTTTCATGCATTCTAGCTTTAAAGTTTATCTTTTGACAGGGACTTTTTGCCAAGCTAATGGGCAGCTTTGTCAATTTAATTTGTCCAAGTTTTTATTAGTTAACTCCTTTTCCTAATATATATATGTGTGTCTGTTTATATTGTTCAGTCCATACTAAAGCTTTACCAGTTTTTATATTGCTCTAAAGCAAATTAGATACAGAGAATTACAGAAGAAATGCAAAACTGAATGTATGGAAAACAAGCAACTCATTGCCTTTCTTTTATATACAACCATATTTAACTTAAAAAGAAATCTTTGCAGAAATTCTCAATGAAATACTGACAAAAGCTCTCAGTGATGAGCAACAGACAAAACAGGGAATCTGTGAAAGTGTTGCTGCAATCTAAAACCAGACATGAAATTATCATGGACAACTGGACCATCACCCTGTTATCACCAACTCATCCACAGCTCCCAAATGTTCTCCAGATCACCCAGATTCTACATGGAAAAAACATTTGTCAACTTAAAAAAGTCTTTCTTTCTTGAAATCAGCATTTGGTTTCAAGTCCAGCAGGAAATGTAACTTACAAAAAAAGGAAAGTGAGGAATGTCTTAGATCTGAGCTCGTATGAACCAAGTGTGACACCCAAAGCAGGATGTAATGAGCATCTTGGTAAAACCAGAACTTATACACTGTTTCCTAATGCTAAGGATAGAGACTTAGGAAATCCTGTATCCAAGGTTATCACATATGAAGACAATCTCTTTCTTTTCTTCTTTCTTTTCAATATTAACAATTTAATGTGTATTATAAGGTGAAGTGACAAAAAATTAGAGCAAATCCTGAGTTAGGGGAGCTGCTTCTAATGGGATTTCAAATCTGATAACATGCAAATATGCTGGTTTCATTTCTTAAATATTAAACATATTCTCAAGATTAGGTGATATTGGAAAGAAGAAATTATCTTTGGCTGATGTAAATCAGTAAAGAGTTACAGGAGTGGAAGAAGCTCAAACCCCTTGAAAATTAGCTCTCCCCTTCTCTCTCTCAAGCATAAGACTCAAAATGAAAGGTGACATCTGAACATTTAGACCATAATTTGAAAACAATTTTCTTACTTCAAAACAAATTGGAGCAACAAGAGGGCAGACTGGCTAAGAGAAGACCCAGCAGCTCTCCTGAGTATCTGAGATAAGTGGGGAACTCATTTATTTGAAGGCAGTCTGCTCCTCATTTCTGTCCACCTGGGAATTTCCAGGCTTTCACAAGCTTTGAAACAGCAGATTTTTAGAAATGAAATTTAAAGTTTATATGAAAGCTATAGGGTTGCCAGCCCTACTAGTGGAAATCTACAGAACAAAATTTCTGTATCACAACACTGCATCTCTTTGTTGTGTGTGTGCTGTTGTTCAGTATGAGCCCCAGCTTTTCCAAGTGAAAAGTGAGTTGAGGAAAACCAGGACAACTTCACATTTCAAATTCACAGAATTGAAATTCCATTGTTTTGTTTTCCAAAGAGATGGGACAATCCCTGAAACTCCTGGCAGACATCTTCCTTGGAGCTGTTATTTTTAAGGAACACCAAACCTGTAATCACACTTCTCCTCCAAGCTCTTGGACAATGCTCAGCAGCATCCACACAGAAATCCATGTGGATTCCCCAAGCAAATGTGCCATCTCAGCTCATCCAACCAGCTTACCTTTTCGTGCTTGTGTTTCTCCTTTTCTTTCTCTTTCTTTTCTCTTTCTTTCCTCTCCTTTTCCCTTTCCTTTTTTTCCTTTTCTTTGTCCTTCTCCCTTTCTTTCTTTTTCTTCTTCTCTTTTTTGTCTTTTTTCTTTTCTTTTGGTTTCTCTTTGTCCTCAAATAGTTTTTCAGGAAGCATTGGAGACAAGGAAGGTAACATGCTGGGAAGCCTCATGGCAGACGGTGTGCTGAACAAGGGCACAGACATTTCTTTGGGAGGTAACACAAGAGGTGCTGATGGCACCTTTATCTTATCTTCCTTACCCTTATCTTTGAGTTTCTCTTTGTCTTTTTTATCCTTGTCTTTTTTGCCTTTTTCTTTCTCTTTCTTTTTATCTTTATGTTTTTCTCTCTCTTTTTTGGTATTGCCATCTTTCAACTTTACTTTTGTGTCAGCATCCTCAAAGTCCTTTAGTTTGAATTTATAGGGATCAAGATCATCCTCTTT
Source organism: Calyptomena viridis (assembly GCA_013390005.1). Classification (NCBI taxonomy): domain Eukaryota; kingdom Metazoa; phylum Chordata; class Aves; order Passeriformes; family Eurylaimidae; genus Calyptomena; species Calyptomena viridis. Next base: position 117,274 of record WEIV01018627.1, read on the forward strand.
GAGTAGTTCCTTCCACGGAAACTTTGCTTCCTTGTTTCCTTCCTTGTCTTTATCCTTTTCCTTGTTCTTTTCCTTCTCCTTATTTTTCTCCTTGTTCTTCTCTTTATCTTTTTCTTTTTGTTTTTCTTTCTTCTTCATTTTTGTTTTCAGCTCCTTTTTCAATTTCTTTTTCACTTCTGTCGATGCAGCCAACTTGGTTTTCTCCTCGTAGACTTTGAGAAGAGGTTCTGGAGTTGGTGGTGAAGCAGAAGGAGAGGAGAAATAAGTGAAGTTGGTTGGTGGATTAGAAGGTGTCCCCATGTTTGCCTTCCGAATGACCTCATCAATTGAGTCATCCATTGTCCATGAAATGTCGGAACTCGAAGTCCCACCCGAGGCAGGTATTGGAGTTGCTCCTGCCTTATTTGCATTATTGGCAGAAACAGAAGGCTTAGGAGTTGTAGTCTCTGAAATAGAAAGTCTTTTAGGACTGGTAAAAATTTCCCCTTCTGATTCGGACCCGGAGGAAAACTCGAAGGGATCTGGTTCTCGTTCTGCACACGCACGAGCAATCACAGCATCGATCGAATCATCAATGGTCTTGTCCATTACTGGTGCTTTCTTCACCTGGTTCTCAATATTTGGCTTGGTGACAGGCTCAGGTGGTGTCTGTACTTGTTTCACTTGAATGTTTTCCTTTCCTATCTTGTCACTTAGTGCAGCCAGAGGGGTTCTACTTGGTGTTTCAGGCTTCACAGGTGGTTGTGGTACATGAGCAGGAACCTTTGGACTTTTAGGACTTTTTGGGCTCTTGGCGCGACCTGGTGACTTTTTCTCTTTGGATCCAGTTTTTGGTGAACGTATGGGACTCCCAGCTACCACTGGTGAGGGTGTAGTTTTAGGTGATTTTGTCTTCTGTCCTGGAGAACTTATTTTGGACTTTGTTTTGGGTACAAACGGCTTTGCCTCTAAACTTTTGGGGGTTGGCACTTGGGATTTTGCAATGGGAGCCAACATCGGTGGTTCTGGCGAAGGAGGGGCTAAGTCTGCACTGTCCTGAGCATGAACTGGAGAAAGCATTGGTGGTACTTTTTGAGTGTTTATTGAACTAAGAGGCTCACGTGGTTCCAGAGCTACATCCAAGGTGTCCCCTTTGGAAACAGATAATTTTGGCCGTTTCACAGGTGGGAATTCCTCGGCATCAGGACTTTCTAATGGTCTCTTGCTCAAGTAGTTCTCGTCATTAATTGCCTCATCCTCTTCCATATCTCCTTCTTCTTCCAGCGGGACCTGCATGGCCTCTGCAGACGTACCTCCATCTGTAGGCACCTGTTCCTCTTCCTCTTCTGTAACAAAGAACATTTAAAAAAGCATTAGGACAATTACAATGTGTTTTACAGAAACAAACAAGCACCAGAGCAAATGTTCATGTGCATCTCAGGCCGTAAGAGATAACTGGCCACCTAATTGCTTCTTACTGGTCTGCTTGGAAGGAACGTGTGGCATCTCCTGTCTCACATCAGCAACCATTGCAAGTGGCAGGTGCCCTCATGGCAGTGTAACATCAAACTGATGAGCACAGGCAGAGCTCACCAATGGTGGCAGAGCTTGTGGAGCAGGTCCACAGTGTCAGTTCTACCCAAAAACGTCATGATTACCTCCTCATTCATCTTTAAATGGAGAGAGATTGAAGCATTTTTTGCTGTAACACAGTAGATTGCAAAGCATCAAAGTACAATTAACCAGAATTGTCTCTCTTGCCTCTATATCCCACAATCTTGAATGCAGCTTAACTACTAGGAAAATGCCTTCCTAAACCCTTGTTTTCTTGAAGCACCAGAGTCTGAAGGTTAAAGGAGAGGACTAAGCCCCATTGAACCTGTCAGGTTCTGTCTCTGATACTATCTGAAGAGCTGCTGCACAGGGACATGATGTGTTATGACTGTATGGGAACACCCCAGCATTCTGTGTGTGTTGATTTGGATCAGGAACATGCCTTTGAAATGCCTTTCTCCATTATCCCCTTTATGGTTGTTTTGTTTGCATCATGAAACAATCCTGGGGTGCATGTGCCAGTTTCCTGCAGTAGTGAAACCAAAATGAAAGAGGAATACACCTCACATGCTCCAGAGCAAGTAGACATTCGAGCTGTGAGACCAAAAATCAGCTTTTGAAAGTAAGATAAACCTGAAACCTGCACAGTGTGGACATCAGGCACCAACTGCTCCAAGCCAGTGTGGACACCACCTATGTGCATGCTCTGTTGTTTTACTTAATACCAATTATTTTTTTCCTTACATGTAACACCATCTTCAGACCTACATGTGACATTATGGTGCAGAGAAAGGAGAAAATTCACTTGAGATCTTCCAGTAAATCCACAGGTTTAAGAAGAGAACCTCTGATCTCCCCAGCCACAGCCAAGCACTTTATCCTCTTGGATACACTTCCTCACTTTTAAAATGGAATTACCCGAGCAGGAAAAAGGATTCTTAGTCCGGAATAAGAATGTCTACACAGGCATTAACCTGACACATTTATATTTGCAGTAATTACATCATTACACCTATGCTGGTCAACATTCCTGCATAGACAGCCTCAGTTCACTTTACCCCATGTCTCTGTTTACTCACCTGCAAAAACTCATGACATTTTGTCTAGCAGTGTTTCTGAGGAAAGATATCAAGTGCCCCAAGATTCTCACAAGAAATATGTAGTAAAAAACATTTCTTAGGACAGTGGCTAAAACCCAACTTCTTAATGAGCAAGTGGTTTTAAAGAAGCAAACACCGAGAAACTTGAAACGTTCCACTAACACCATTTAAAGCTCTGTAGAACAGCATCTTTCTGAAATACCTCTTTTCAAGGCACTTATTTTCAGGTTTTCTGTGCTGGTGTTTCTCTACTGTAATGTGTCAATGCTCTGATTTAGGAGAGTTGAGTCAAGAGCCCTGGGCTGCAGCACAAATCTTGCCAGCATCACAAATTAAGTAAAATGAGCTAGCAAGTCTGGCTTTCGCCAGGGCCCAGAGGATTTACAGCAGCCAGCCTAGAGAGGAGACTTTGCCTGAGGATAAAGTCTTAGCCTTCCGTGAAAAACAGAAATGTTAGGGAGTTAGGTTTTGCCTGGCTGGGCACTGACATTGAATTTTTTAAACTGCAAAGTTAGAGTATAACTGAGAAATCACTGTGGACTGAGCCTGCACCTGCTATGGGGGAAAAAATCTGCTTCCCCATCATGGAAATAATTTCAATCTCTGTTTAAGCTCTACAGAAATCAGCTGCCTTCACCTGCTCAGAAGTGTTCTGGGGATGAGGAATCAGCATTCATCAGATGTTACACAGCACCAGTTGGTACTGAGCAATTCCCTCCCAACCCAATTGCACCCAGTTCACCACTGAGAGTTTGTTTTCATTTAAAAGAGAGATAAAATTTAAAACAAACACCATCCTCTAAAATCGGGATTTAAAGAAATCTTATGCCTCAGCCACAAGATGAAAAGTGTAGCCAGATGCAAATATTAGGAAAGATAGGGTTTGATCATGCAGACTTTAGAGACAGCAGCATATACCATTTTAATACAAAAACCACGGGCATAAAAAGAGTCAATAAAGTGGAACAGAAACTGCTGCAACAAACAGTAAAAAAATATTATTTGCTAGAAAAATCAGAACATTTATTTGCTAAAGGTTTCTGCCTGGTGTCCATTTTAACAGCCCCTCTGTTAAACTATGTATCACGGAAGGGCACTGAAATAATTCATATTTTTATAACTCCTTCCCATCCCAAGGTGCTTCTCATGTTTTACCTACTCAGGATTGCAGAATACCAGCAGCTGCTGGATCAAAGGCAAAAAAACAATTTCAGAGGAGGTTTGGAGAACAGGGACTGGAGTTTTGTACAATAAAAAAAGAGCAATGCTTATTTTTTTTCTAATAAGGCCAAGTAAAGTTTGCAGCGGGCCCACAAAGTTTCTGTGATCTTGTGTGGAGGTGCCAGGGAAGGGCAGGAAAGGTTAAAGTGCAGTTTGTAGAGGTGAGACTAGAAATCGGGGTGTCTTGGCTCCAGCTTTCATGCACATTCCTGCAAGCCACAAAGACAACTTAGTAAGGAAGCAGAAGCATTACCATCCCTTTTATACGGACTTGGATTCCCCAAAACATCTGGAAAAAATTGCCTGGGTCAGTCCTGAACAATCCAGGGACTAAGGAAGTTCACGAGCACTTAACTACTGACACACATTCACCACTTTTCAGACATGCTCAGATGACAATCTGGAATCCTATCGTGGTCAAACGAAATCCAAATTTCTCTTGGAACAAGGCCACAGTCTGATCCTCAGCAAGGACTGGTTTTCTGCCAGGCAGCAGCTTTCAAACCTGAGCCACTGCAGCTGTGGCTGTGGCAGAAAACAATGAAGCATTTTTTTTGAGGGGTGTTTAATTAGAGAGAGTGAAGTTTCTGTCTTGGGTTCAAGACCTACAGATCTTTTTCCTCCCAAAGGACTCACACCAGAGCAGGAACCAAATAGAAGAAAACATCAGCCTTTAAGTGTAATCTGCCTGACTTGGTGATGAGCATTTACAGCCACCCGGCCACTCTCTCACCTTTGTCCATCTCATTCCCTACCCAGCACTTCTGGATTCTCTGTCCTTTGTGCACAAGATTGCTTTTTAACTCTCTTTCCTGCCATTTTTCCCTATCTCTGGCCACCTTATTAATGATCCAACCCGAGTTAGCATCTATAGGTCAAATGGATATCACCTCAGCCATCTGCCCTCATAACTCTCTCCTGTAATGAAAGGAGACTAGAGCTGTTTGGGAGGTTTCTCAAGATAACAGATATATTTTTTTTGGTCGTTAGAGAAGTCGGTGCTGGATCAATATTAATGCTCACATTACTAAAGCCATAGAGAGCAATTGTTTATGATGTCAGCCAGCCCCATGCACAGAGCCTGGGTTCAGACAATGCAGGGTTACAGGAGGGATGAGTTCAGCTGAATTTGTCCATCACTGAAATAAAACAAGCTGAGAGCTGTTAGCATGCTGCTCATGAGAAATCTCTTTATTAAGACGGCATTTCTTACTTGAGAGTATTAGGATGCTGGAATCACCATCCCTGGAAGTGTTCAAAAAATGTGTGGATGTGGCACTTGAGGACACGGTTTAGTGGTGGGCTTGGCAGTGCTGGGTTAATGGTTGGACTCCATGATCTTACAGGGCTTTTCCAACCTAAATGATTGTATGGATAACACTGTCTGTGTCTGTGTAAGAAGGCAAGTTCACTTTCACAAAAAGATGATTTTCAAGTTAAGAGAGGAAGGAATCCACTGCTCTCTTGACATGGGTGTGCAGTGTGATTTTGGGCAGGTCACACCATGCCCTGCTGCCTTCCCTTCTGACAAACTATGATAGTTCCATCTCACAGAGGTGCTGTAGAAGCTGAACTTGATATATATGCAGCTCCTCAGGATTTCTGGACAGAAAGCATTAGAATCCCAAATGCAAACCATGGGGATCTGTCACTACTTCAAATGCTGGAAAATTTCTTAAGCTGAACAGTTCAGGCAAGAAACTGAAACTCCTGCACCCTTTTAAAGGAAAAACCAGTAAAGAAGCTCAAACTCTATTTCTTGGTACATCGTGTTCCTGTAGCACAGCAGGGACTCCTGCTTATTGAATTTACAGCTGCTTAATTTTGCCACGGCTCAGTTTCAGGACAGCAATACTCAACACTTCAGTAATGAACTCCAAAATCTCAATGACTGAGGGCCTATTTGTCCCTAAAACTGACACAAGGGTACAAAGGAACAGAAATTCTGCCTTTATTGCAGAAAAAGAAGTGCAATCATCTGTACCATGTTCTCCTGGCTGCCTCGTTAGAGGCTCTTACAACAACAGGTCAGATGAAAGTGGGAGCAGGAAAAACAGATGCAAAGCTCACCTGATTAAAGAGAAAGGCACCTATGTATGGGCATTCTTCAAGCAAGAAAACCAATTATATATAAATACATGTATAAAATTAGAATTGCCATTATGTTGGTCATTACCAGACTATTTACTTGGTAGCTTCAGAGATAACACCATAAGCACTTAAGAGGCAGGTGATGTCCTAAAGAACATGGCACAGACAGATTTCTGCTCAGCTCCTGGCCCTGCCAAAAACTTACCCTGTCTGTTGGCTGATATTTAATTTAATTTAAAGTTCCAGTCTCTCTTCTGAAAACTGGATTAGTATTTTGCTATGTCACAGGGTGGTGACGGGATAAAACCCTCTGGATAAGACAGGCAGATTTAAGAATAAACCAATATTTTTTAGGTACAAGATGAGGCAGAGTCAGACACGCTGGCCTAGAGCTGGACACCACTTGCTGAAGAAAGAATAACTTGAAGATTTTAGCAACAGCAGCTCTTACATGCAATGCTAAATTTAATGTATTAAATGCATAAAGGTCTGGGAGGTAAAAGTTCCTGTCGAAGCCAACCCTTGTTATTATAATAATGCAAAATTTTGGCATTTGGTATTTGATATTAACTGTAGTATGGGAGATAAACAGTATCAGCTATCACAGGAAACCCATTAAGGACACAATTCTCAAAGAGCTGATGTTTCCCTGCAACTCATACACGCCTATTTTCAACAACTAAATTTCTTCCGTAACCATTTTGTTTTCAAATAGAACTTGAACATTTACTTTCTGTCAGAATGCAAAATGGCCAAATAAGATCTGTCAGGAGATCACAGAATTCTTTCACACATAGTTCTGTTTATGTCAGTCTCTCTGCTCCTTTGCACTGCACGGTATACAGTCCTTAAGTATGGAAGTTGGAAGCATCAGGGTTTTAAGGAAAATCAGGACCCAGGAAAGGACATAACGGGGCAGTGCCTGCACTGAAATATTAAACCCATCTTTCTTTCCAAGGATATGTTCCTTAGGACTGCATGGATATCAAGCTGATGGTTTTATACACAGCCAGCTCAGCCTCTCAAATGCAAGGAAGGAAGGGATCATTCCCACTCAACATATGAAACTTTTTAGTGAAAAAAAAAAAAAAAAGAAAAAGGCTTCCTGCAGACTTCCAGAATAATTTTCGTATTGTCTAGTTAAAGTATGAGATGAAGCCAAAGATAATTTTCTGGAAATTTTAAGTCATTAAGTCAAAAGCGTACATCCCTACCATACCCTAATAAGCAGAAGCTTTTGATTTCTGTTAAAAGTGAAAGTTTTTTTCATATGCCATGATAAGTTTTATCTCTTTAACTTGTAATAACAATGGCCTTTTCCCAAAACAAACAGAAAGTGTGCCTGTAGTCCATAAAGGAAATTAATGGAAGAGGGACAAAATTCAATCCTGATATCCTACAAGCCAATATCCTGATATTTTAATGCAAAATGAACACACTAGAATACTTTCAATACATTTGGATCTTAAAATACTGGGTTTTACATAGATACTTGTGTATATGTTATATATGTATAACTGTAATCTCTCTGCCCTACGAAAATAACTGATCACTGATGTGACCTGTTTACCAAACAGTTAATAAACCAACAGATTTCTCTTTTACTGTATAAAGATCAACCAAATTATCACCAAACCCTGACATTTTCCAGTTGATAGTTTCTGTGGGAAGAGAGAGCTGGTAAAAGAGTACCATCAAGGAGCTCATCTTCCATATGTCTCAAATTTTTCCACTGACACATTGCCAGTGAGTTCATTCAGTGCCTTCTCAGTATGTTCTAAAATGCAGAAATTATAAATGCATTTTAAAAAGAGCTTTCAGGTGTGGCAACTGATTCTAGCAACATAACTGAAACAGTGTAAAGAGGATGTGAAAGGTGCCTGAAGTTAAGTATCCAGACTTGTTAGTCATACTGGACAATGTAGGCCCGAATGGCTGGTGGTGCCTTCAACACTCACTATTAGCCAGGACTGAACTTGGAGCTGTTCAAAAGGACTGAAACTTGGGGTATGTATTTATCAATCACTCCAAAAGTCATTATTAACTTGTCCAAGAAGCTACAACTAGTCAGAAAAACCCCTCCATCTCTAATGACAAAATATATCCATCCATCTGAAATATAGATGATAGCAATAATCTGGTTTAGGACTCAGAAATTTCCAGACCAGTTCAGTTACCTCTCCACCCTGTTGAGCTTCACACTCCTGATCAGGCATTTATTGGTATAAAATCATTGGAGATGAACTACTGAACACCAGCATGAGATTGGGATATTGATGGTTTGCCAGAAACAAACCACGACTCATAAAACTGTGGTTCTACATCAGTCATTTACTTTAAAAAGAAACAGTCCCATCCTTTCTTTTGTCCTGGTTCAAGCATTTGTGCAGGAGAATGGGGAAATAATCAAGGCTAAAAAAGAAATATTATCTGCTAGTTTGAGGTCAAATCACCAATCTGTTCTGTCATGATACTCCTCAAACTTTTGGGCTAGAACAAGCCAGAGGGAAAGTCCTGCAGCTCCTTTCTTAGATCTTTGCCCTTTCTCCACAATGAAGTGATTTAATGGGCTAACTCAGATGGAAATATACCCAGGGGTGGAAGAAAAACCAAAAGAGAAATGATTTTACTGTCCAGTTGACAAAGCAAAAATTTCACCTCAGGATCACACAAGCCTAAGGGTGGAGGAAAGAAGAGGAGAGAATTGTGGAGTGTAACTGGGGATCAGATCTTGGCTTAGGGTATCAGGTGAGACTTTGGCTCCCAGGGCTGCTTTAAGATACTGGATGTGATGAGAATAATACTTCTAAGTACTTAACTGGTGGCTGTCCTATTCTAATACTTTTTAAAATATGCAATATTATGAAGCCAAATTACAGAGGATTCTTAAAATGACACAGCCAGATCCCTGCTGAAGACAGAAAAACAGTGTTGGCAGATTGTTATCAGCTACACTCACCATCTCTCTCTGACCTGACAAAATATTAGTCCTGAATTTGTGCTGCTACAGCAGCAAAAATGTGTCTGTCTAAACACAACAGGGGAAACTTTATTTTTGCTTTGACTTTTTAACAGTGGCTCAACAGTTTTTGCAGATCACACACGAATGTATGGCAGTGCTGGGCTAAGGTACCTGGAGCTGTTATGCAGCTTTGGATGGAGAGTAGAAACAACTCCAGAAGCATCTTTAGGAAGTGATGGAATGAGAAGATGTGTGAGAACCAGCCAGCTCTCTGTCAGCCTTGCTTCAGCCACTTTGGTGTTGCTCTAAATTATCTGTGATTGTCTCTCCCCTGAAACCTGCAGAGCTGAGTGTGATGTGGAAACCACTACTGTTAGATCAAAGCATAGAGGCAGGGACAGAAAACCTCTAGAACAAAATTTGGATTAATCTCCATGCTTTTTACTTCACTTTTTACACCCTCTGGGGTGTTCGATCCTCAAGAGAACTGGGAACTCATCCCAAAGCACACGTGCAGGCACAGAGGTTTTCTCTTTAAAGGAAGATTTTGACTTCCAAAAAACAAAATTATTAGCAAAGACAAGGTAATTAGGCAATGACAATTCATAGAGTACAACTAATCAATAACAGAGTACATTAGCAAGACTGACAGAGGTGTGAAGCCAATACGTTATAAATGGCTCTATACTGACCTGGAAAAATGCAGCGTTTCCCTAACATTCGGCACAATAAAAAACTAAAATGCTATATAAGCAAGCCAACCTGAAATGACACCTAGTATTATAAATGGCCTAATCTATATGTTAATACTGTTGTATCACATAACTGCAGCAAGACTAAGATAACAATATGACTTTGGGGTTTCTATGGCTACATCCTGGGCTAACGTGCCTGAAAGGGCTTGCTGCTGACACCACACAAGCTTTCTGAGTGCTTCTCTTTGGTTATTTATGATATGATTTATGATAACGACAACATCTCCTATTTTCTCCCCTCGTCAGATACAATAAATTGCCATCGTTAATCACCGTTCTTGCTTCAGCTATGATTACAATAGTATAATAGTGCCTAGCTATGGTAATACTGTGTATTAAGGTGTTTTTTCCCCCCCTTTAAAGAAATACGCACAAGTAGATCTTTGTAGCCGATGTCAGTACCTGTAGTATTTTAATAATCTCCCTGGGAGTATTTCTGGATGAGAATTTCTGTTACAACTAAGAATCAGCACTGCTCCTCTTGCAAAGATCACATTTATCATCTAAAGACTCAAAATCCATATCATATTATCTGTATCTAATAATTCTCAAATATAATACGAGGGGTTTATATGTATTTTTCTTGAGAAAAGGAAAGCAGACTGTCAGTCTTTTTACTTTGCATCTCTATATCTAATCTTCCTGGCTAAGCTTTCCAAACCAGCTTTTCAAGTATCACAAATCTTTCTAAAAACAAAAACACTGAACCTATATAAACATCTGGAATGATTTGACAGTGCTTCTCCTTTTCTATATTATAGTCTTGTATAAGAAAATACACTATTCTACCTAAAATAAAATCCTAGGTTAAAAACCCCCAGGCTTTCACAAATATTTCAGGAAGCAACTATTTTACCTCTTGGCAGAAAAACTGACAAGGTATTTATTGCTTTGGGGTACCTGTACTTCTTCCACACTAACAATTTTTACTTGGCATTGCAGAATTTTAGTTCTCCACAGATTTGCAACCTAAACATGCATTTGGATTCAGCAGTGAGAAAACACAGTGATTATTTAGTATTTTATTTTGCAACTGAGTTAAAGAACCCCAGAAACAGGAAGGCATAACTGTCCCATAAACAGCACATATTTATTTTACCGTATTACTTCAGACCTCATTCTTTCTGCCCAAAGGTTCAAACCTTAAACAGTTTTGCTTTCTGTGCAATGCACCTGTGAGAGCAGAATTGTGGTTTAGGACCCAGATTCTAGAATTTAAGAGTCACATTTCTCATGCTCAGGAGTCCCAGAGACAGAGACATCATGGCACGATGGGGTATTTTAGACTGTATTATTTATATTCCTGCTATAAATAGCTGATGTGCCCTTCACCCCAGAGATCATTAGTGACAAAACTCGTTACTGGTCTTGTGGTAATGGCAAAGGAGATGGGAGGGGAGAACATGGCAAAACTCACCAGCACAGGGAAGATGTGGGGATATGAAGGCAATGGTCTCCTCTCAAATGATGAGCTCCAAGTGAGAGGATAAACACGGACACCTCTGTGCCAGCTGTGGCACAAAATCCACATGGAGAGAGAACTCCTCTGGCAGACAAGGTCTGGGATCAGCTACAATTACCTGTGTCTACCTGTGACTCACTTTACTCCTCAGAAGTAAAACTGGGCTACTTTGGGTCTTAATCTGTTATATTCTTGTTTACATGATGGAGCTTCTGAAAAAATGAATTTCCAGTTTTGGCTCAGCACAGCTTAAACACCATCAACACAGGACAAAGATGCAACTTCACCACTATAAAAAGTGCTCTGTTTATATCACCTTCAAGTAAGTTTTTAGTTCAACAACTCATTGGCCATTAATTGCCTTTCCTCTCCTCCTCCTCTTCTACATCACTTGCAATTCTAAGGGCACATTTGAATCCAAATGATAAGCTGCTCAGGGCAAGAACTGCATCTGTGTTTTTCAAAAGGCTTTGGTTACTTCTGGCACTATAAAAAACCCCAAACAAAGCATGTATTTAGAGACACTTCCATCTGATTGTCTTCACTGGGTAAGAATGGGAAATTAAGTATTTTCTCAGCAATTAAAAAATTATTTTATAAAAATGAGAAAGACTGGGGGAGCAAGAAGCTTATTTTCAATAGATGAATTGAGAAGTATAAAAGAATCAACAAGGTCTTGTGCTCTAGAATAAGTTGGAAAAAGTCTGTCTACCTTGTTAGGTGAAACCCTGATCTGTGGTATTGATCCATAATGGCACAAACTAAGAGAAATGAAATTTAATTAAAAAGAAAATAAAATCCTGCCAGTGACTGGAAACTCTCACCAATGCAAACAGAATTACTACATCTTCCAAGTGCAAAAAAGGCATGTGTTCACCCTCTCTCTTACTTTATGTATACACATCATACCCAGAAGTGTTTACCAAATATTCCATCTGTTGGGAATAGGTCTATCAGCTCATTTGTTTAAGGATACCAGCAGCAATTAGGAATGTTTTTGCCATGAGGAGCAATGAGTTTATTCTAAGAGTGGCTAACTCAGAAACACAAATGTAGTTCCAGCTGATGACTCCGAACAGCATCCAAAGCCTTCAGGAAGATGTGCTGACCACGCACATCCCGGGATTTCAGTGCTCTGGACTGGCACTGGTGTGTTCTGATACACATATGAAACCCTCGATTTGCTGGGATGAATTCTGAGCTACGATACGAATCCCATAACAAATACAATCTTCTTGATCTAGCAGAGGAGGAAATCACTGATGATAAGGTTTTAATAAAGCTTGACAAGCCTCAAAATTGAATTTGCTGAGAAGGGTTCACCCCCGAAACAGATACTTTCAGGCGGTCTTCACGAAAGCAGCCAAGGAAAGACTTAAAGAGAAGAAAATGTTTACTTTGAGAGGTTTTTTTCTTACAGCTACAAATCCAATTAGTGACTTTTCTTTGTCTTCCAGCCTCTCTGCTTTATTCTGTACGGGAGCACATGTGTGTCCTGGCTCTGCCTGTAACCCTGCCCTGCAAAAGGTGCCCATAGGCAGAGAGAAAACTAATCAGGGCAGCGCCATCACCTCTCCAGCAGCACTTCCCTGGCGGCACTGAACAGCCACGTGAAACCGGATCGGACGGCCCGACGCCACGGTGGCTTCAAAATGCCTCTGTCAGCACCACTGGGAAAAAACTGCTCCGAGAGCAGGGGGTGACTGTGCTGAGCAATAATTCTGTGGGCAGCTTCCCACTCCGCCAAGGAGCCCGACTCAGGAGCTCATAGGAAAATTTAAACCACATCCAATTTAAAACCTCTGCTTTTTTTTTCCGGTGACCTTATAATTTTTCAAGGACAGCTGCTAAAATCTATTGCTTCTTTCTGTAGAACCTCATGGATCACAGCAACATCTTCAAATAAATCTCACTTCCAAGGGAGTTCAGAGGCTGAAAACAGACCACAGGAGCCTGTTAGATGGCCTGACTGTACAAGAGTTTTTTGGGGAGACAACTGGAAAGACCTCACGGTTTTTTGCAAAGCCACAGTCACAAAACAATCCTACAGTTGCTGCAAGACTTTGTATTACAATTAAGCCAAGTGAAACGGGTGAAAACCATCAGAGAAAAAAGAGACACCAGAGTCCTGCATAAGCACTTGTAGAGCTTGAAGATGAAAGTAGGGCATGAAGATGAAATGATTGTGGTAACAATTCTCTTGGTATCAGTTGCAAAGGATGCAAAATAAGAGAGGATGATGCCCTTTCAGAAGAGTGTGTAGTGGTAGAACAAGGGGGAATGGCTTCAAACTGACAGAAAGTAGGTTTACATTGGATATTAGGAAGAAATTCTTTATAGTGAAGGTGGTGAAGCACTGGAACAGGTTGCACAGAGAAGCTGTGGCTGCCCATCCCTGAAAGCGTCCAAAGCCAGGTTGGATGGGGCTTGGAGCAACCTGGTCTAGGGGAAGGTGTCCCTGCTCATGGCAGGGGCTTGAAATGAGATGGTCTGTAAGGTCCTTCCAACCCAAATCATTCTGTGATTCTGTGATCTTTGTGGAAACAGTAAGCAAGTTTTAGAATATTGCCTCTGTTTAGAAACATTTCAACCCATTTTTTAAAATAAAAACTTACAGCTCCAATAAGGACCTCAATCAAGGACCACATTGTGAAGTACTGCACTTTACACTCAACTCCCTCTTCACACTGCAGCCTTCATTTCTATGCAAGGGTTGCCCCAGTGCTCCCAATGACCTTGGCAAAACTCTTAAAACAAAACAAAAACAAACAAAAAAAAACACACTAAAAAAACCTTCAGGACCTCAGGCTCTAAAGCTATTTTAGAATTAACTTTGAATAATTGTCCCACAATAGGAGTTTTCTTGATTAATTGCTTAAGATAAGGCCTCCTTTTCCTTGCTGGCCTCCAGTGACTCCCTCCACTTCCCATAATCACTTTTGTCTCAGTCTCCTGTTCACTGGGAACAGCTAAGAGAAAAATCAGAGATACACCAACTCCATTACCTGAGGATTAGCCAGAAGATAACCCTATGTATTCCATTACTGACCATTATTTGAGTAATTATTCAATCAAGTTTAGACCATGTGAAAGATGCACTAATTGTTTTGCAGAGCTTGCCCAAGCTGTTTATCTAAGGGATGCAACTTGTGTCCTTTAACAAAACAAAAATGATGTGCTGATTGCAAAGGAAAATGAGAAGTGGCTTTGTATTGAACTCTGTATCCTAATTAGGCTTAACTAGGAGTTAAGGATCTATTTTGATCAAGTTTCCTCACAAGCTATAAATACATACTTGATTACAGAAATTCTGCAGGATATTGCTTTTCCATCTGAATTATTTAAAAAAATGGTCCTCTGCCATTATTTTTCTAGCAGTTTATGAGATAAGCATCCTGAATATAGGGAAAGTGGGAGAAACAACCAAGCCAGCAACCAGCAGGCTTAATTTAAACAAGAAACTTGTGCACACATCAGTACTAAGACGCAGAGGGCTTGATACTGTGATTTAAACTGAATTAATACCTTTTAGCTAAGTAATATTTTCCTTGGACACATGGGAGGAATGAACAAACCAAATGAAAACAAATTCAGTGAAGGAATTGGCTTTAGTAGGTGGTTTTACGTAACATTAACTTTCCACTCAGACATAAAAAAAAAATTCCTTCATTTCAGAGTTGCTGGATTCCCATCTAACCTTCCCATTCCATGGACCTCAGACAGGTTCACTACCAGGTGACTTCCTGCAAGAGGGAACTGAAATTCCTGGAGACACCAGCTGATGATCTACAAAGACCCTAAAAAAGCCACAACATAAAGACAACTTCTTCATCTCAAGACACAAAACTTCCTTTAGTCATGAAAAGTATTTACAGCCGATGCAAAGTTAATCTGTAACTATTTGTTTAATCCACTCCTTATTGCCACTCTTCCTAAAGTCTTTCTAAAGTTGCATAAACTCAGACCTTTACCACCTCTATCTGCATGAGTTTTAGAGGGTGGAGCGGAGATTTATCCATGGATGTGAGGACAAATTGTTGGTATTCTTGGGATTCAGGCACAATCAAGAGTGCTCAGCCATGGCCAAGGAGCTCCTTCCTGACTATGTTTAAAGACAGTGGCAGGGAAGCTCAGGATAAATTTTTGGAGAATATGGAAAAATAATGGATAAATATGCTCAGCCAAACACTTTTGCTGATGAAGGGGACTCAAAATTTGGTGGGAGGGGATTATCCTCCTGTCAGGGTGTCACTTTTAAGAACACCCCCCCTATTAATCTAGTTACCAAATAGTGCACAGCAGTTTGACCCAAATCCTATTAGCAACAACAATCTGTTCTTTCCTCCTCTCCCCAAAACAAAATATGCTCTGGGATGCATTACAGAGAAATAAATTGAAATGAGGGAGATTTAATTTCTCCCACCTCCCAACGCAAACTGTAAATTCAAGGGGCAGGGACCTGAATTAGTTTTGTATAATACCTTCACCCACACTGCTGCCTGGATAAATCAGGAACAGAAACAATACAGAAGATTTTCTTTCACATATCTTTGTTTTATTCCTCTTTGTTTTGATAATCTGTTTTCTTTCATCCTTGTATTTTTCTCTTTTCCATTTCTTCATTGCAGGTGTCCCTGCCTATGGCAGGGGGATTGGAACTAGACAACCTTTAAGGTCCCTTCCAACCCAAACCATTCTGTGATTCTACGACTCATTACATTCCCCTTCCAAAATCCAGAAAATATTAGTTTTTCTGTATTACAGGGTTTTTTTTTATTTTTTCCTGTCCCTCACCCTGGGCTTTCTCTTTGTCTAGCCTTTAGCAGGAAAATAAAAACTAGAAAAGGGAAGAACACATTTGCTTTTTGTGTCACTCTGGATATTTTCATGAAGGTGACTGGTGGCCAAAGCAAGACTGGAACAAAGGGTAAAAGACAAAACACCCAGGAAGCCCATGAAATATGGGACTGCAAAAAGCAGTAAGAGGAAGAGGAGATAAAGAGGAGTTACACTAAACAAGCATTTCCAGGGCAAAATAAGGAAGATATTTTGTAATAAGTAAGAGTGTTGTGGACACACGGTAAAAGTGCCTGTGAAACAAGCCAGATTATGAATGTGCAGCAATTGTTTGTTTGGTTTTTTCCATCACCTGATGCTAAATTCTGCAACTTTTGGTCCTCCAGGTGTTGTTTAGGGAGAGTGTCTTCACTCCTGAGTTCTTCCATCTCACACCTGTCAGTGTAGCTACCGGGGCTTCATTTCTTATGCACATCCAGAAAAATAAAAAATGCCTCAGGATACTCTTAGATAAGAAACTGCTCAGATGTGACGTAGCTCAGCAGTTATTAAAAAGTAATTACACCTCATATTCTCATGAAGCATTCATTACTTTCAGAAGGGACTTAGATACCTAACTTTTAGATATGCAACTTTTGCAGATCCTGCTTTAATATTCATATGTTATATTAGAAACCAGGAATAGCTGAACAATCCCAGTTTGGTCACTAAGTTACAGATTCTCTTGCTTAAAATGGTGAATTCAGCATCCCTGTGCCAAACCACAAGATTGTATCTGCCTGGCACATTGCAGCCAAGATGAATTAGCTTACAATCTCCTGGGGTCTTCTGGGTTTTAATATAATGCTTGAGAAGATAAAATTGCTTGCAATGATCAGCAGCGTGCGACATGAGGCACTGACAATTTAGACTTTCTTAGAGGGTTTTTGCAAGTTACCCCGACTTTGTGCACATTCATCCCACAGCATCCAGGGGCTCTACGACCACGGGGCAGATCAGGTCAGTGAGCTGAAGGAAAAGCCAAATTCTCCTCCTCTCCTTCCTTGAAAAAGCCTCAACATTTGGCCTAATCTTGTTTATCAACCCAAGGGAAAGGGGGAGAAACGACCAGGCAGGGATGAGCACACGCCTGCTCCTCCTGGCAGCGACCCACGGCTGCAGCAGAGAAACCTTCCCCCAGCAGCCTCCAACACACACAGGGATCAGCCCTCCTGACTTGGAAGAACACACACGATGGAAACACAACATCCAAGGTCAGTGTATCACACCAGAACTACACCATTTCTGCTGCTAACTTTGCTTTATGTGTTTTAGTAGCGTTATGAATTGTTTCAGGTGTGATGGGACTTCCTTCATCTTCTCTTAAGGGTCGATATTGACACTTGTGTATCCACTGAGCCTCTTGCTGCAGATGGAAAAAGTTCCAGAGAAGATTTATTCAGATCTCTTACACTGCAGCAGGACAGAGGATTCTTTTTCTAGCTGGGGCAAGAGATTTATTTATTTTTCTTGAAAGGCATCTTTGACTTGCCAGAGATAATTCCTCAATTCACCTTCTAAATTTTTTCTTTCCCTCTCTTCCAGAAGCCGGACTTGGATGATCTTTGTGGGTTCCTTACAACTCAGAATATTCTATGATACTATGATTATTTTGACACCATATTATTTCATAATAAAGTGGGAGAAGGAAAACACTTCCCTCTCTTCCTCCCACCAAGAACTGCTCCCAGCTGCAATACAGGCAGCAGAAGAACTTCAGGTAATGTCTAGAAATCTCTCTCTCAAAATCCACTTTTTTTTTTCAGGGAACTAAAGTGCCTTTAATAAAGAATTTCAGGTCCAGAAATAGATGCGAGTTTGTTTCAAACTGGCAGACACCAGATTCTTCTATTTAGGAGCTTCTCCCCCTCCTCCACCATTTCTGTGCTAGAGAAATAAATACAAAAGGTTGGTGTGCTCTGTGTACATCCAGGAACTCATTAAGTTCAATCAAAATGACCTCTAGAACTGTGGGATGAAGTAACAAGAAAAATAAAGCATTAGGAATTTTAATACAATAACTACTTGCTTCCTTTTGTCACAAATTCTTTATAGGTCTCTAAGTTATATCTGCTACCAAAGGATAAATATCTCGTGCTCTGGGTATTAAAGGTTTCCTACAAAAATCTAAGATTTACTGAGTTATCTGCACACAGAGCTGTTTAAAAAATCTAGGTGCCTTATAGGGAGAAAGAAATCTAACCAGAAAATCTGTGAGCAAGAACAAGAACACCTTCTTAATCCTCTAACTAAGAAAGGTGTTGTCAGGACTTGTACCTATGCCTTCTGCAAAATAAAAAGGAAAAAAAGTCAGTGATGGTCAAAAGCATAAGGAACAAGGAAGGAAAAGACATGTTACAATTTCAGTTAGAACACCTGAGAAACTGTAAAGATATTATTTCCATTTTCAATATGTTACACCACCATGAGAGAATATTACCCTTGACATACACCAGACATGCTGAATGACAGAGTGGCAAAAAATATAATTTATCATAAGCAATATGATTAACAAGCTCTCTGACTGCTCGAGAATGGCAGGTGTTTAGAGACACAAGATACTCAATTCAGAATAAAAGTCCAAACTCACTGTTGCTCAGGAGTAAGATTTTTGCCAAGCCAGTGTTTGGGGGATATTCTATTACCAAGACCAGATATTTCAGGACAAATTGCTCAGGGAACAGCCACATATTTTTAATGGCTCTTCGTCCACAGATAAAGAATTTGCACAGAAAACTAAAATCATAGAACAGTTTGGGTTGGAAGGGACCTTAAAAACCATCTCTTTCCAACTCCCTGCCATGGGCAAAGGACACTTTCAGTACTAGACCATGTTATTAAATCAGGAGTCTCATCTTACAGAGGAAAAAACAAACAGGGCTCAGAAATTACAAACTCCTTATGCATGGTCACTGTCATGCAAAATAACGGTGGCAGGGATGAAAATTCAAACTATAGGATGAGTTTGGAAATCTAATACTGAACATACCAGCTCACCTTTTGCTTTGGAGAAGGTGTGATCTGACTAATCAGGTATTTTTAATATGGCCAGAAGGAGAAAGAGTCCATGTCTCATCTCTTGGATTAGGGGAGAGACCTTGTTCATCTGTAGTACGATCCTCCACCTCTCCTTAGAAGAGACAACCCCCTCCTGCCATTGAAACTGTTGGTTTCTCCTGGCAAAAACAGTAGTTTAATTTCTTGCAATGCCTTTATGACTGATTTGGGAATGACAATCATTTTTTGGCTGATGGCCCATCCAGAGTATGTATAATTTTTAACTTCAAACTAAACCACAAAAGGACTGCGAGATTGTAACCTCCGCTTTCTGTGCCACATCCCTCTCCTTGCCTCCATCCCCCACCAGTGTGGATTAGGATGGGGAGAGGGATGAATTATCTCTGGAGAACTATAAAAGATAGAATTGATTTTTGGTAAGAACTCCATGGAAGTTCTTAATACCTCCTTATCTTTGTGAGTAATACAGCAATGTTCCTCCGCTGAGTGAGTGCCTATCTTCGGAGCTATCCTTGCCAATGTTATCTCTGCAGAAAAGCAGCTTTGAAGGACAGAAAATAATATATGTTCCCCATTGGTTGCAAAGGAGTTGTGTCAAAACTTGTAATAGAGAGTTAAGGTTCTACACCAGGTATTTCCATAACTTGGGGGAATTCAACAAGTTCGCTGCTGTGACGCCAGTAAGAGGCTGAGATAAGATTTGCTCATCTTGTATTGTCAAATTTAATGACTGTGAAAGCACTTCAGAGCACCTGTACAAACCTAATGATGTGACATTGCCCAAATTCACTGTCTTGCATGTTAATATTTTTCTTACACAGTGAATTTGTAAAGCTTCCTTAAATAATCTTTTAAAAAAATCCATCATATTTAAGTATTTCCTGCAGAAAAGCAGCAAATTCTAGCTTTATAAGGGGAAGCAATTTACTATTAGACTATTAAGGAGGGATGGAAAAAACAGACCTACTTTTAGATGCACAAGCTATTTGCCAGGACAGAGGCTTGTGTGCTTCTGCTGTTTTCCTGACCACGACAGGAGGTCTAAGAGGAGATCCTACCTCCTCCTACACACTGTCTGATCCTGGCTGCAACATTAACAACACAAATACTGGACTGTCCCATCCCTAATAATTTCGGGTAGCCTCCTACAACTTCTGAGCTTTCAGGTCAAATGGTCAACTTTCTGAGAAACAGAAGCCTTTGATTCAAAAATTCCTGTTTCTAAGAAAGACTCATTTAAATGTGCAGGAATCTCTGAATGTCACCTCCTTGCCAGACAGGGTTATGCTTATGTGTAACACCTTCCTCTTTATTTTCAGCCCTTGCCAACTAGCAAGAACACACACAGAAAGCATCTTGCAGCTCCCCTAAACACAATCCTCTGCTGCAGCCAAGCAGTCTTTCCCAAGAAAAAGAAGAACTTTTTGGTCATCTACTGAAGCCAGCAATTCTGTTCTTCAGACTCCCAGGATTTCTGCTATCTGATGGAATATTTAAGCAGAGACTTCATTCCCCCGGTGGAGCGCCAACAGCTCAGCCACTCCACTCCTGTTCAATGAGCTCTTGTGTTCTATTACAGAATAAATGCGATTTTCTGCCCAGCTGGAAAATGATACTTCTTCCTAGTGCAGAGATTTGTACCCCTCTCTAACCCGTCTAAATAGGTCACAGTCACATTTTCACAATACTACCAATATATCCCTTCAGAAAATGCCGAAGTTTGGTGCACCCAGAGCAAAGACTATCTAATGTGGAATACTACAGACTCTCTCCTTAGCAAGGAAAAATAAATCAAACCAAGGAACACGTTGCAACTCTCTATAAAATTTCTCCCTCACTGCAGCAGGGTGGAAGAGCCCTCTTATATCTTTCTTTCCCATCGACTTTCCCATTTCAAGCAGACTTGAAGGCCCTGCTCTGCCAATGCCCAGCTTGGTGGTGCTTGACAAGACACAGCTCTGTGTCTGACTCCCATCCTCTCTCAAACAGGGATTACTGATAATTTCCCCCAAGTGCCTTGAGCTCTCTGAGTGCACCGAGGAGCCTTATTTATTCATTTGCCTGCCCCAAATAAAACAAGCTCTATCAATCCTACTGGCACTGTTCTACACGGTGCAAGTCTCCCAAATATATGGAGTTTGAGGTCTAGTGAGATGACCTGAGGAAACAAAAAGTGTGATATGGTGCCTAATTTCTTCTTTACTTTTCTCCTGCGCATACTTTTTGCCAGTCAAATGATGATTGGACTTGATGATCTTAAAGTTCTTTTCCAACCTTAACAACTATATGACTCCATAAAGTAATTAAGCACTGATTAATGTGCCCTTCAATAGCACGCACTGTTTTCAGCCATCCTGGAGTAAGCTCAAAAAAGTGAGTTAAACCCTGAATGTGGACATACTAAAACTTTCAGTGTCAAAATACATTTGAGGTAAAATGAATCAAAATGTGGAGAAAGGGGATGCTCAGAATTGATTTTTCCAACAAGGCATTTACAGGCACTCCAAACACGATCTCCACTCCAAACATAGAATAGTCATTGTGCTGATTTGTTACAGTATGACTCGCTAATGTATTTGATTCCACATTATCTGAAACTCCGAGTTATCCGAGGTCTCATCTTCTTAATGGAAGGGAATGTACAAAAGCAGAGCACTCACTTGAACACACAATATATTATCTATACAAATTGGGACTCATTCAACAGACAAACTTAAAAAACAAATTATAGTAGACTATCAATTTGATACTCTGCAGCAGAAAACACCACTTAAAACCTGATGGCTTATAAAGGCTTTTTAATGACACTTCTTGGCATGATCTTGACCACATGCTAGAACTCTGTAGAAAGCTCCCATGAGAAGAAAATTTTTGGTAGTTGGTCATTGCAGCTGAGACCTTACCAAATATTAAACAAATACAGTGCTGTGGGCTAAAAAACCAATATTATAAAAATGTTTCTTGGCATCATACCCCATTGCTGTGTCAAAAGCAAAGATTCCTGCTGAAGCAACATGCTGGGTATCTCAAAGGAAATTTGGAAGCAAAAAACACAGGCCTAAAAAAAAAAACCCTAAAAACCCCTGCCTAAGACACTGATCCAGGAGCAGTGAATTTCAACTTTTATCTTTGCTTCACCACAGCTGCCTGTAAACTAAATTACCTGCAAAACAAATTCAGAGCCTTGCCTCAGTTTCCTCAGAGACTGGAGAAGCAACTTGAGAATGGTGAATTCAAAGTCAAACATGGAAACATAATGTGCTGAACACACACAGAGAAATGCAAACTGCTTTTCCTTTTCAACAGTTTTTCTGCCTTTAACCAAGTCAGATGTGAGAGGTATCACTACTGAGACACTTCCATGAGGTAATAATAGTACTTTCTAAAGCATGTGGGTTCTGTCTTCAGCACAGACATTTCTGAACTCAGGGTCAGTCTCAACAGCACTTCACAGAGTCATAGAATGATTTGGGTTGGAAGAGATCTTAAAGATCATCCAGTTCCAATCCCTGCCATGGGCAGGGACCCCTTCCACTAGACCAGGTTCCTCCAAGCCCTGTCCAACCCAGCCTTGAACATTTCCATCAATGAAGAGTCCATAACCTCTCTGGGCAAACTATTCCAGTGCCTCATCAACTTTCTCTATTTCCTCTATTTCTTCCTCTATCAAATCTAAATCTACCCTCCTTCAGCTTAAAGCCATTGCCCCTTGTCCTACCACTTCAAGCCCTTATGAAAAGTCCCTCTCCAGCCTTCTCTTAAGCCCCCTTTACATACATTTTGCAGTATTTTACAAAAAAGCCCAAAAACTTCAGTAAATTAAGGTTAAGACTCCCAACAGCATTCAGCAAAAATAGTGTTACTTACTTCTTATGCACTCAGAAGAACCAACCTTAATTTGTCAACTCCCTTAATTAAAAATTAATAGAAGCTGTAATTTGCAATCAGTATTCTGTAATGAAAATTGTAACCCTCCCCCCCATCTCATTCTGCAGTTTTTCATCAGGATGTGAGCCAGTTGTCAGCCGTGTAGCACCAGACATGCTTTGAGCAGCACAGCAAAGTACAGTTTACTGAATAAAAATTCAAGTCCATAGTGCAGTGACAGATACTTGGATGCTACTGGGCAGTTCATATTATAAACAGAGGCATTTCTCTTGAAAGTTCAATAAGGTTGAAAGCCAAAACAGTGATATGGCATCAGGGATTTATCATCTAATAATAAAAGAGTGTTTGTTCCTCCGAATCTGCTTCAAACAAGCGGAATCTCATGCTGAAAGAGCAGGTTCAGAAGGCATGCAGCTCTTCAATTGCACTCCTTATTGTATGCTTTATATTAAAGAAAGCAATTTAACTTTTGAGGACAAGAAAATTATCTTGAAACTGAAGTCCAGCCTGAGCTCAAGGCCAAGTTAGAAAAGAACATATAAAATTATTGAAATGTCTTTAATTATTACAATAGCTGAAACACTCATAACAGCTGTAATTCAGGGTGCCTACACATTTTAATTACACCCCCCAGTTCCAGCAGGTTATAGCTCTCTCTCTCTATCATGCTAAGATTTATCAGGTCTGGGCCGTCACAGCCTTTAAGCAAAAAACCCCCAAACCTTTAGGCCACATTGCTCGTTCCTGTTGAAATCATGGGAAAGTAGAACAAAACTGGAAATAACTGCAGTTCTGTTGCCCCATTGGTGACAGAGGTGGAAACATTGAGCACCCTCTCTTAATGGTGCTTTGGAGATTTTTGGTGAAAACTAGGCATGGGATCACTGAATTCACTCATGTTAATTCAATAAAATATAAAATAATGTAAACAAAAATTTACGTTGCTGTCACAGCCATGTGAAACACAGGGGCAACATCATCCAAGAATCCTAGAATGGTTTGGATTGGAATGGATCTTAAAGATCATCTCATTCCAACCTCCCTGACATGGGCAGGGACACCTTCCACTAGACCAGGCTGCTGAGCCCCCATCCAACCTGGCATTGGCTGAAGCTGTTTGGTACCAGGTATTTACACAAAATAATTGGCCCCCACTTGCACATGTACAAACCAGGTTCCCTACTTAAACAAGTCAAGGTTTCTGGATCTTTGCCTCACCAATCTAGGGTCACTCACATGGCATACATTGATTAAAATTTTACTGGTTTTCTAAAATGCTTTTCCGGACTATGAAGTATAATGTAAATGTAAAGTGTAATATTACAAGTGGCTAAAATTCAGGGAGACGACTCATATAATGCACAAAGACAGGTACCTACGAAACTATACATCAATGACTAAATTAGATATTAGGATGTAAATATCAAGCAAAACTACTATATTGCAGTTTTGTTGATCTAGATTTGTCAAAATGAGCTCCAGCAAATCACTGCTCTGAGTTTATGACCTCAAGCTCCACTGTTTCCTGAGTTAGGATAAGTCAAATATTAATGACATGGTGCACTTGAAAAAATAAATTGTAATGGTAACACCATCATGCAATGACATGTGAAGATTCTAAGTCCAACCTCATCAGAATATTTTGAGCTTAACAAGTGTAACCTCATATGTATCAATGTTTAAAAGAAGGATGTAACATAGTAGCAGCACTGAATTTATGATTATTTTTATTAAAGAAGCATTTTTGAGACCCCAGCTAACAAGAGAACTCTGTTGTGGTAGATGCTGTCCAGACTTAACCTGAAAAGACCCCAGTCAGAGCAGTTTACAAATCAAATATGGAAGACATAGCTAAGCTGAAGGACAGGAAATATTACTGTAATAATACAGATTTATGGAGGAAATGACCTACCCAAGGTCACAACACAAGTCTGACCCCAATCTCCCAAATCCCAGTCCACTAACTGCAAAACTGTTCTTCATCTTCCTCCTGAGGTGAGGAGTTGGCACAGCAGGGAAAGCATAGCTGTGCAGGATCTCAGAGGACTTTTAAAATGAGGTACATTAGTCCTCTTGGTGGACTAAAAAGTTTTATTCCCACACAATGCTTAAAACCACAACTGCGTTGTCCATTCTACACCATCCACGTTCAGAAAATTTAGCACATACCATTGTCCACCCAAGAGCAAGTTCTCTATAAATAATATGCTATCTATTTGCAGGATATACTGGTGTACTAAGTGCATTTTTAAAGTATTACATCACACTAAGCTGTTAAAATGCCCATTTCACAGGTGAACAAACTGAGATTAAATGATACAAGAAGCCTGTTTGCTGGATCAGCTGAAGTCTTGACACAAATTGAAGGAGCTCTTTAAGTAAGACTCTATTCACAATAATGAACTTGCAAGATGTGCAGAGAAACCTGTTTAAAATTCATTTAACAGGATCCACACGAGAGAACAGTCACTGCAAAGGTAAGTGTTCCAAGACCTGCAACTTGCACTGGCTGGAGCTGATGAAGAACACTAAACCAGGTCACTTTTAGGTTGGTACAGAAGCAGCCACTCCTTCGGTGGGTCATTAACTCTCCTGGGTACTGATATGACATCTGTATTTAAAATACACAATTCCAAGATATTTCAAGTCAGTCCTAAGGAATTTAAGTAGAGGTTTAGCGATGGTTTCAGTGGGAAGTTCTATATATTTAAGGTACTAATGTAAATCATCATTATGATGCTTCAACCATAAGCACCACAAAGCCCTTTCAACAGACAAAGTCTAAAAATACCCAGAGCCTGGAAACTGACAGGTGTCCTTGTTCACTTATTTTTGTCTCCATCTCCCTGAAAGAAAGCAAAAAGCTCCCATTGTGGGTTAGCACAGGATCAGTTAAGAACTTATTTTAATTGAGTGGAAGCCAATATTTCCTTCAGAGCTCTGTGTGCCGTGTATTTGCTGACCAGATGAATTTCTGCCTCGTGTGACTCTTCAGGAAAGGTTCCTTGTGTGGACACAGGAGCTGGAGAGACTAAGATGTCAAACCTTAATTATTAGGCCAAGTTTTTCTTTAAGTTGATTTTTAGGTACCTCTAAATCTTTAATTTAAAGTACTAAAACTAAATAACAAGTCAACTCTTCAAACACTGCTCACATTAAACGAGAGCATTTATAGGGTTACAACTAAGGAAACAAGCACATTTATAGGGCTGCAAGAGAAAAGCAACTTGAGCTTCTGCTAGAAATGAAAGGGGTGGCTGAGAGGGAAGGGAATATACGTTAAGTTTCAGGCAGTTCTTGCTTGACCTGCATATTTTGACTTCTGATTTTTCTGCCTATCAAATGGTAACACACACAGACTCAAAAGGGATTGAAATCCCTGCAGGAAAAATGTCCTCAAAGCACAGGCTTGCTACCCTGTGTCAGAGCAGCTCAGCTAGAAGATGCTGATGTGAGGGAGAAGGATGGGCCAACATGGTCAGGAACCTACAGCAAGTAATGCTGGTAACTCTTCAGCTCTAGCTGGTTGCAAGCCGTGCACCTCACCACAACAGGAAAGCACCGGGATATCCTTCCTGTTACCTGGAATAAACCCCACTTCACCCACGGCTACTACGGAACAAAACAAGATAAAAAAAAATAAACCCACGTGCATTGTCCCTGTAAAATCCACGAGAAGGAGTTTTGCTTTTCCCTTCTCTCCCTGCAGGCTGGCGCCAGGGAACAAAACCCCCGTCCCAGGGCCGGGTGCTGCCAGAGACGATGCCCTGAATGCCTTCTCCTCTTACTGCAGGCACTGAGGGGGCGGGGGCGTTATTGTTCTCCCCCAGCTCCATCCTCGGGCCTGTCACCGGCGACAGAAGCAGCCTTTATGCAGCAGTTGTACCCTCCCGTTTCCTGCCTTCTGTCAAGCCTAACAAAACCCAAGTACTAAACACATTTTATGCCTTGGAGTATCAAATGTTCTTTGCTATCGGTCGAAATGGAGTTCTGTTAATTTTCATTATTGCTTCATATGAAAATGTTAGCTCTATTCATATTCCATATTCAAGATGTTTAACCTGGGTTCACAGTATGAAAAGTCAATCATGTGTGCATAAATTCAATATATTTTCCCCATTTATTGCAGTACAATGAATATCTTACAGAGAGTGATGTTTGTGTCCTGATTCAAAAATATTATCTCTTCTTTTGCTCAATTTATTTTGTATTTATTTGAGGTGAGGCAGATATATTTGGGTTAAATAAGCTTTATCATAGCTCAGGTTTATTATGTTTAGCACAAGAAAGAAAAGTGGCGTAAGAGAAGGAAATAAAAAAATTCATCTTCGAAATCATGCCAGCAAGTGGGAAGAAACACTTTCGCTGATAAACAGGAAATCTTTTATTTCTAAGTTAACATTCTTAAGTAAAAAAACAAACACTTCAGCTAAATTTGTGGGTTTTAAAACAAACTGTGGCAAACATTAAGGGAACTAAATAGAAACCATCTTTCAAGATGGTAAAACTAGGACAACTGCAAACAGAAGGTATTAAACAAGCCACAACAACCAACATACACAACAGCCAGTTTTAACACCAATTAAACATATCTGTGATCAAAACCTGGAAAAAACAAGCTTAGAGAAATGTCAATCAAATTATTATGCAATAATACAAACACTTTACATTATGATTTATAGTTTGGGAAGTTGCACATGCTCCAAACGGTGTCTAGTGTGCCCAATGTACCCTACAACCTCCACAAAAGATAAATTAAATGAATCCTTGAGCAGAAAATGCAGGGCACAGTCTAGAGAAATGGCACATGACTAGAGAAAGCTGGGGTAGAATGGCAAGGGAACAATTAATTGATGAAACTCATCTCAGAAAACCAGCCAGTAATGGTGATGTTTGGCCTGGGTTCTGCTCTGCCTCTGCAAAAGCACTGGTTTTTTGCTGCTCATGGGAATTTTTACAGTGCTGAAATTAAAATAAAAATAGTAAAAGTGGAAAACACCAATCTTTGGCTTTTCTCCTCTTACCTTTTATTTCTGCAAGTTTGCTCAATAATTTAACTGAAAGATCTAAAGAGAGTTTTGCATCTCTGCTGCCCTGTGCTGAAAGTGAAAGCTGGACTTCAGACACTTTAACAGCAGAATCGTAAGGTTTCTTTTAAAATGAAACAGCAATTTTGCTTTTTTTTTTTAAACAGAAAAAAAGATCAACTACACACAGAGTTTCTTTCCATCAATCTCTATTCTGTCAAATTTTTCACCAAAAAGGTAAACAGACTGAGCCCAATAACAGATTAACACACAACACCCGGCAACTGCAAGCGACTGCCCATATCAGGCATAGGTTTATGATCAGCAAACAAGCTGTTTTTGTCCAAGTAAAATTAAGATTTTTATGGCTAGTATAATATAACATGTGCTAGGGGACTGATGTGCAACAGGCTCCTGGCCACCAGTGCTCCCACTGTGGGCACACTCCTGTAATGCAGTGAGTACTGGGCAGACTGGGATGTTGGGGAGATCAGTGAATGCATGAAAAGTGCTGTGAAGCTGAAAAGCAAGAAGTAAGTGCTAAGTTTTATATCCTATTTCAGCAGCTGATCAAGCTTACGATAAACTCCATGTATCTTCAAAGAAAAAAAAAAGGCACACAGGTAAGGAAAATTTAAAAATTAACTCCAAGTTTCTACCTGCAAAGCGCTTGACAAAATAATGCAGATGTCGTAACCAATTCCTACTGTACGGAAGAAGTGCAAACAAACACACAAATGAGCATAAAACTTTTCTTCAAAATACTGGGGTCGAGACAGCAGCTGCACATTTTGCTTAAGCATTAAAAGGATCTTAATATTCCTGCAAAGAGGTGATCTGGAGGAAGCCCTGCTCTGATTTCTCTCTTCTGTTTAGATTTCTATACTAACGCCAAAACTCTACATTGATGCCAATATTTGGCTATCAAATTATTTACCTCCAGTGAGGGAAGATGAAGAGTTTTAAGGAGAGAAAGCAAGTAAAAAAAACTTGACTTCAAAGCAAAAACTAATTATGTGTTTTACTAATTACATTTTAAAAAGATACACAGGGCATTACCAATGAACCCTGCAAAACTGAAAACACAACTGTGTCTCAGGCTGCCTTGGCCTGGAAAAGAGCTCCTGAGAATTACCAAGGGATTCCTGCTTCCCGCAAACACAGCACCACTAATATTCTCCAGATTTGCTGGCCCAGCCACGAACCATCTCAAGAAAATGTTTACATTAAAGTCGGGTTCAGCGAGGAGGTCAGCTAACTTTAAGGCTTTAAGAAATCAGCAGCCGTCTTGTCTCCTGAGCAGTGCAGGGGGATGGGGGGAAAAAAAAGAAAATCATTAACTTGCTCCATGGACAAAACCTCAGTTTTTTACTCTGTTTCATTTGCTGTCAGTGATGTGAAAGTTTTGAGGTTTTGTTATTTTTTTTATTCTCCATCTTTAGGTGTCCAGCAAGAAACTGTTGACACACAGAGTGATTTTTAGGGTTGTCCTGCACAGGACCAGGAGTTGGACTCAGTGATCCTTGCGGGTCCCTTCCAACTCGGGATATTCCATGATTTCCAAAGTTTCTGCACCATCTGAAGCTGCTTTTAGCCTAAGCCACGACACCTCACGTTTCAAATCTATAACGACAATAACCATCACTATCTCACACAATTATCCATGACTTCTATCAGGTTTCTGACTTTTGAACTGCACATGTGTATCAAGTAAACAAGATAAGGAATTTATATTGTATGTATTCAGTCTTTTCTCTTTAAAAATTGCTTTGATGAGCACTGAGTGGCTGTCAGATGATTTTCCGTTTCATTCTGTACCACACAGGAATCAATACAATCTGCTTTTATTTGAGCCAGGCTCCTAAGCTTACGTCTTATTTACATCTCGCTACTGATAAATGATAGCAATAAAAGTGTGGCATTCCACAGGAAGAAAGTGAGATTACACTTCATCTAATTGTTTAAAGTAGGAGAAACAGTATTCCCAATCAGAAATAAACGCCTTAAAGGCTTCCACTGGCATAATTATATTGCAAAGGTCTAACTGCTCTATGCTGAGCAAGAATGGCTGCAATACAACAATGAAAAGTCAGCTTTTCCCATTCTTTGTTTTTTTGATCTATGTATGTAAACACACCAGAAAAACACAGCTTTGGTTAGAAGTTCTTATAAATAGTCAACCCCCTCGATGGTGGTGTCTGCGTAAGAGACTTCGTGTGTGCTGTTAAACGAAATCAGATGAGCCTCAGCAAAGAGTACGAAGGCAACTGGTAATATTTGCTTCTCCCACAAAATATGTTTAGCAGATCAGGGTTATACACAGAGTACAAAAATCCCCAAACCAGTTCCTAACAGCAAACAAACGGAGGGAAGGGAAATACCTGTGCCGTGTTCTGGTTCTGTCTCATTAACTTTAATTTATCTCTGTACTAAGTGCAACTACTTCACCCAGTCAAAGAGCCTGAGCACACATGTGGGAGCTACACAGGGAAAAAGAGAGGTAGGAACAGACAAGGAAAACCCAAATTAGAAATAGTTTGTGTGCAGAAATAATTTGATCAAGTTAAGAGTCTGAGTTAGCACAGGGAACAGACGCAAAAAACTTTTGGAAGGGAATTTCTACTGTCTATTTTTAACTTTGGAAGTTGGTCTTTCTGCACGGTCTGACTCTTTCAAGCAACTCCTTTTCCTGCTCAGTGAATCCCAAAATGATTTCCAAAGCTTTCACTCATTTTGACACAAAGGATACAGGAGACTGTTTAGACTCCTAATAATCCGGGAGCCGTTAAAGCTGCACAGTGCTGTTAAACACGGGATGGCGGCAGCCAAGAAAACAATTCCTTGGAGAGGAAAACAGCCAGCATGTGCCCTCATGTAAAAATCACATACCAGAGGAAAAGAACTTCTTTGGGCTGGTGTGTGATGTGACTGTAAGATGCTTATTGTGCATGGAGGGGCTCCATTTCCCTGGAAAAGGGATTTATTTCAGCCACCCCACCTCGCCGTCGTCACCTGCCCAAGAGCTCAGTGCTTGGCATTCCTGTCATCTGGCAATTAGTAATAAATGTTAGGGACATATTAACTTGGAATCTTCTGAAAATTATGCAGGAAGTTTTTAAAATTCTATTAGAAATGTTCCTTTTCTTTATTTCCTCCACTACCAGGAAAGCTGGACACCTCTTGAGAGCTCCTCAGAGGTGAATGTAAAATTGCTCTCATGTAAAGTCCAGTCATCTCAAACTATACCACAACAAGAGAAAGAGCACAACTCAGTAATTAACACATCACCACTGTATTTCTTCTAATTCAGGAAATTTACAGCTGGAAACAATTCTGTGTAACCCAGTTTAATTACATTAAAAATTATGCAACTTATTTTATTAAAAGGGGATTGATTGCTCTACAAAGACTTTAGATCCAACAATGACCTTCTGTACTACTGTAAAAGGTGTTCAGAACCCAATGAACATACAATAAGGCTCTAAACCAGAAACTAATTAGCTCACACACAAAGTATTAAATCTGTTTCACAAATTATGTAAATCATATAAAAAATGAGGTATAATACCAATGGCAAACTTTATAGTGCCAAAATGGAATAAGCTGTATGTATACCTGCCTTCAAATTAACTAAAGCAATTATACTGTAAAATCATTAGCCCAAGACATAGTTTAAAGTCAAGCTTTAATAACTTAATGCTACATGTATTTTCTAACCACAGAAAAAGCATTACATACATTTACACTTCCCACTACATTTAGAGGAGGTTATGCTGCATTAAACCAAGCAGGAAAAATAAAGTATTAAAAAAGGAAAAAAAAAAAAGAATGCCAAAAATGTTTGCTGCAGAAAATACACACAAAATCAAACCATCATTTCCTCTGGAGCTCTGTTTCCCCATAAAAACGAATGTATTATTATGGTTTTTGTAACACCAGCATGTTTAGCACTGCCACAGCCAAAAAAATATTAAACAAACAACTCTCCTCAGCAATGAGAATAAAACACCATTTCACGTGATCCTCGCAATACTTTTAAATGCAATTATTTGGTCTTCTGGTTCTGCATGTCCTATGGCCAAAAAAATCTTTTACTACTTCTTATCAGAGTAGGTGGAACAGCAGCTCACTATCCAAGTGTCTCCCTCCACCAGGAGTGGTGCTGCCTCCAAAATCCTAAGGGATGGGCTGAAATGTTTCATTTTTTTTTGCAGATGTGGAGTGCTCAGAGAGCCTTGTGTGGAATCCTAAAGGGATTTCCAACCTGCTTTTCATCCTTTTAAGATGAATGCCATGGGGCTTGATGCATCTATGTAGGAGTGAAGGGACTGCAAATAAGGCATAAAGAAAAAAGTTTTCTTACTTTGCTCAGAAGTTAAACTTGTTATTGCCATTTTCACAGCACTGGGGTGTGTATGACAAAGTTCTTGGTGTCATTTTGTGGGAGAAACAAAGTTTAGGCAAAGGGCTGTGGATCACCCCAGTGTTACCTTTCATGAGGGAGGACTCTACTGCCTTTATGTAGCCACACGAAGGTGTGACTTTTCGGATACTTTGGGATTCTCTCAGCATAAAACCAAGATACTGTGTATGATTTATGTCTGCAAATGAGCACATATAAAATACCTGTGTAACAGTTCTCCTGGCCTGATGAGAGATGAATGCATTTTTTTTTGAGTGAAACTAAAAAGCTGGAGCACAACTGTGATGCTGTGTGTGTATTCAGAAATAAAAATCATAGTCCAGCTTTAAGAAATAATAATTCAGACTTTTTAAAATCTCTTCTAGCTGTTCACAGCCAAGTGTTACTGTCAGACTTCTAATGGACAGAAACTCTTTTTGGATCGTTACAATTTTTTTTTTCATTTGAAAGAAAACAGCTTTTTTATACAGAAGCATTGTTTGATATATTATGAACTACACAAGCTTCAATTTTGGTGATCTATACCCCTTCAAAGAGCTTGAGGTAATAATATATAGTCACAATACACTGAGCCTAAACACTGCTCTAGGAATGATGTGGCTTTGGTGTGTTACACAGGAGCAACTGCAGAGGAGCTTTCAAAAATTAAGTAGGAAAGATGAGAACTTCTCCTCTGTTTCCAGAATACTGATTAATAAAAAAGCAATTTTCTGAATTTGTTATGGAACTTTTAATACTAAAAATCCTAATGAGGACTGGTCAGCAGCGAGGGCAACTGGCCAGAGATGTACAGCAACTATTTTTGTGTATCTACACACCCACAATGACTAATCCCATGTAATCAATACACATGGACTCCACATTTACTAGAGGCTGCTATAATATTGCTTTAATATCACCTTCCTACAAACAGTATAAAAATGACAGGCATATGCTGGGAAGAATTATTTGGGATGAAGGAAAGAATGAAAAGAATCACAGAGGGTAGAAACTGGGAAAATCTGAGCCATATCTGGGCTAACCTGTGGTGAAAACCAATAACATCAATGCAGCCAACTGAGAAAGGAGGACTGCAAGGCAGGATCAAGGATTGAATCTTCTAATAAAATGCATTTGATTGGAAAGAGTATTTCCTTGCCTCAAAGTATTCTCACGGTGATTGTGCTACGATAGAAGTTGTCTCCTAAATATCAGCTGCTTCTTGATGTTGCATGACCACCCCCTCCCTCTCCAAACAGAATGTAACCCCTATGGCAATTACAGTGACTGGTGACATGTAAATATTTAATGCAGTTTAGTTTTGTCTTTAAAGTGTGTTTTAGAAAGGAAAGTAAATTAGTTTCCAGAGCTGACTCTGGAACTCGGATATGGATAATAATACTTAGGGGGAGATAGACAGGGCAGGTCGATTTGTCTGCCTGGACTCCAAATTTAAGGGAAAGGTATTTGCTGGTATAAACCGCATTTCCAATTTATCAAAATAATTCTAAATTAGATCTTTGTCATCAAAACAGATGCAACAAAAGCCAGTTGCCTGACAATATTTTATCTGTCTTTTTGACTTACTGCTTGAATCCACACATGTACCAAATGCCACAGTACTCGGGAACCACTTAATCTGCCTCCTTTGAAACTCATCATCAAATGCTCATTTCTGCACAGTTAATGGCAGGGTCTTTGTAAAGTGTTTTCTTTTTAAAATGTAAATCCAGTGTCTTGGGAAGGTTGCTGGTTTTTTGTTATTTTTTTTTTTTTAGCACACAAACCTGTGAAGTCTCCTTCCATTCTTTTAAACAGCAATGCTAAGTATAACACATTAAAGTAAAAAAAAGTCATGGATTTGAAAATTCCTTAGTGTCATATTTCCCCTTCCCAAACCCTGTAATATATTTTTAAATATTTTTTAAAGAACAAAATTATATTTCTGCTATTTCTAGCTGTTTTTTCAGCGGCCCTAAACCCCTCTTTATCTTCAACTTTGATAAATTTATATTTTTAAGGGAAAAGAGAGACAAAGAATGAATGAATAGGTCATAAAATATCCTAAAAACAAACAGCAAGAAAAACATCATTTCAACTGCATTACAGCTCCAATTACTACTTACATCCCACTTTCCTGGGTTAGACTGTATCTCGATCAGTGATATCCCAGCTGGTTTTAGTTGAAAAAGTTTCCATTTCTATCTCTACTAATGGTGCCACTGATAAAGAGGGAGAAATCCATCGTGTCTGCCGCAGAACTGAAACTCCATGGAGGGATATATTCATTAACACATGCAGGAACTGAAACCGTCAGGGAACATATATATTTATGAACCCTTGCCCATACACATAACATTTGGAAGTCTAGAAATCCAAACGGGAGAGTAGAGTGCAAGAAGCATACCAGGATTAAAACTACGCCAGCAAAAGGACTGCAGATCTTCCGTCTCCAAACGCTGAATAAAAGATCAGAGGAAAGCAAAAGTTGCATGAGAAACTCTCAGCTTTGCCATATCATCCTGTACTACAATATTTAATTCCCACTTTCAATTTTATTGAGAGCACAATTTCTGCAGATACATATACATCAGTTAGACAAAAAGGAAATAAAATATGTGAGGTTAAGCACCCTCAGGAGTCACTGCCGGTGCTCAGCTGATCCTTACGCTGCTCCTTCCCCTTGTTTTATTGCTCTTCTGATTTACACTGACGTGCAGGTACAAAACTGCCTCTGGAAAGGTGGCAGGAGGATATTCTCACTCCCTGCTTCTGTGCAACTTTGGCAGAGAATGAAGGTGCTACAAAACCATGGCAGCCTGTTTAAAACAACCAGTTCCCTCTTCTACACGAGCTGAAAGTACAACTGACCCGGTGCCACTCCCGGCTGTGCCCGGGGACTGAAAGCCCAGCAGGCAGCCACCAAAAGTCACAGCCATGACCCACAGCATCCCAGCCCCATCCATGAACCCACCAGGAACTCAACACACCTCTGCAGCCACAGGCAGCTCCAGATAGAAATTAGTTCCAACATCAGCACAGGGAAAGAAAAATAAAACTCCAACTGAAACTCATCTGAGGTTTTGCTCATTTTCCTTCTCTCTGTTTGTATTGAGAGTTTTGGGTGCTTGTTCCTTTGTTTTGGGGAGGGGATGGCTTTCAAACAGTGCATAAACCATGAAAATATCCCACCACATGCACCAAGCCTGCAAACTTTTTATCTTCTAATGTTGCTACTGCACGCTTGAAAAACAAAATGTGAAGCAAAGCTTTGGCTAATAGGAGTAACTGGAAATCCCAATTCTTTTGACAGGGTCCTTTTCAAACTCCCATTCATCTTCCAAGGAAAGCCAGCCTGGCATCAAGGATTCAACAAGTTATATCGTAACTGGGCCCTTGTGTGTTCTTAAAATAAACATTTCATCTCTTTGTGTGGAAATGGCATCTCTTTCAATTTACATCTTTGGAAACAAAAGGCCCTGAAAAAGTATACAGAAAAAGCTGGAAAAACCCCATCCTAGTTTGCAAACCCGGAGTAAGATATACAAAGGAAATGAACCTGTGATACTATTGCTGTAACACAAACACTCGCTGGCCACCACCACCATTTAATTCACATTACGTGCTTTTTTTTAATCCTGGGTTCTTCAATTTAGCAATGATGAGCCACATTAAACATGAAAATCTTAATCGTTGCATGTATTTAAGGCCAAAACCATCTGCAAAACGAAGTAGGAAATAGCCTTTTTCTGGTTTGGTTTTGTTTTTTTTTTTACTAATGGATTAGTAGAAATGTCTGTTTGAAAAACAGGGTGGGAGGAAAAGGGAGAATCCAAGGTATTTATATAATTTTCTTTAGACATGTAGTTTAGATATCCAGATTTTTGGATCATCTTCCTGGAGGTGTCTGCCTGTCTGTTCAATGGATTTATAGGGATCTTTGATTGCTATTTGTAACCACTTGCCAAACAACTTTGGTATCTGTGTTAGCCAGTGGAAATATTCCCATATGTATTTAAAGTAGATCCTGAACCAAATCCCTCAACAGAGGCAATTTTTATTTTTTTTTATATTTAGACCGAAATGTCAGAGCTTAAGTTTGCCTCCATATTAAATTAAAAAGTTAATGAGATTATAGTCAAGCAGTCATACAAAGGTCTGAAAATACACTTCATAGCAGAAATTACTTTGTTCTGGGTTAATTTTTTACTACCTATTGCAACATAAACTACGCTGTACTGCCAGCACATCCCCATCTATCCATCCCAATGTTTTGTGCTGTGCACAGCCAGAACCAGATTTCAGGAGTTCAATGTACCAAAATCCAAATTCATGTAACAATCAAAGCACATAATTTAATTTGTGGACATTTTATGAACTATGTAGTCAAATAAAACCCAACCCTGATTTCCTGACTTTTTTGTCTCTGTATTTTTAACATAACATGATAATCAATTTTTCCATTGGATTTCCTCCTGTCTAGGGAAGGGACTGACCTGCTATTGATCAGACACAGTTTATGTGAGTGGGTAACATGAGATTGGAGTGAAGGCACCAGCTATGTCTGAATGTCTGAATGTCCTCACACGTGGACAAGATCCCACATAAATACAAACACACCTGGGGCACATTTTGATGCACTGAGTGCTCCACAAACACATTCCCATTACACTGGAGGTGAAGGTCTGGAAGGCTACATGAAAAGCTATTGTGTGGTGAGGTGGGGAAAGGCACCATGTAAATACACAATTTAGAGTTAGTGAAAAACTGGCTAAAACCTGGGAATAGCCACTGTTTAGAGATAGAAAGAAGAAACCATTCCATGACATCAAAATGCTCACAGAGGACTTTGAGGTTAGCAATAATTTCTGGAGATTAATAACAAGGAAGTGCATTCCAAGTGTTCTCCTTCTGTCCTTCAAATACAGTTTTACTGTCCTAGAAATACATTGTGAGACAGGATTCCTCCACCACAGTGGCACAATTGCTTTGGCATGAGCCAGACACGCACAGAGATGCTGTAACATAAAAACACTCAGAGTTATTCCCAACTCCAAACATCTGGGAATTAATTGACACTTTGTACTGCTACAGAAGAAACCAAACACAAAGGCATGTAACTCTTGCCATCCCAAGTACCATGAAAACCCAGTTCTATGGTATATGTGTAGCTAAGATATTTTTCCCATCTCCACTCCTGGGCAGGACACAGCTTGGATCTGACTGATGCAGGGAACAGTCACACACCAGAGCCATTACTGGGGAATCTGTGGCAGCCCATTGCTATAGCAACTGCCAATAACTAAGTTGTTTATTCATCTACTATAACTCAGATTTGGCTTGTTTGGGCTGAGAGCTCTGGCCAGATGACTGCCAAAATGAAAAATATGCAAATATTATTTTTTTCATTAAAACCCCTAAGAAAACACCAATTATTTCAAAATTGCTGTGCTCTTTAAGGTCAGGTAAGAGGAAAGGAATGAAGAAATTTTAGGTGTTAATACCAGTCTGGACACTGATTTGCTACACAAAATGATGTAAGCTGCTCCTGCAGAGACTGGGAATGGTACCCGGAATTTCAGCAGCAATTATGATGAATGACACCTGGTACTGAAGTGACAAATATTTATATGGGGATGCAAAGAGGCCCATCATTATATTAATGAAGCACCTTCTGACACTGTTTTGCTTTAAGATAAATAAATGCTGATGTTGCACGTGAGCTAAAGGAAGTGTAAAGGGACCATGTGGGATTCACAAGGCTGGATTTTGTCTACAGGATGAAAAAACAATGGAGCCTTCTAGAGTCAACAGCTCTGTGTCTCACAGGCACTGCAGCTCAGTGCCCATTTTTTTCCCTCCTCATTGCCCCCTATCCATGCAGCTTCCCAACCAGGATGTGTTCTCTGGCTCCCCAGCACAGCTCAGTCACAGGTAGGAGCTGAAGTCCACACAGGGAACCCAGGTGAGGAAGAGAAGGCACAGGAGCCGACCCAGCAACAGCACTACAGCAGCATTTCCAAAGGGAAACTCTGGTTTCTCCCGTGAAATGCTTTTGCTGTATCAATGTTTGGCAAAACGCATATTTCCCAGGAAAAAGCCAATATAATCTCCTCCTGTTTCCCCTCCTCTCGTCCCACATTTTAGGTTGCTGCTGCAAATGGGACCAACAAGCACAGCTTCAGAGAGAAGGCAGGAAAGCACCAAAGCAGCTAAAGCTCCCAGTAACAGCTTTGGAAGCAAAAATACCCTGGCATTTACATTTATTTAATTTTCTTCCTCTTCTAGAGTAAGGTCAGAGGATAAAACAGCAAGAACCTTTCCCGCTTTCGGTAACCCCCACATACTGTTGGGAGTTTAGCATTTAGTTTCTTAGGAATGATGAGAAAAACTCCAAGTGGTCTTTGCTATCTCTGCATTTTACAGCTGGTCAGAAAGTGGTTTTCTGTAAAAACTCTTCCCTATAAGGAAAAAATAGTTTCCTGGTTTACCACAAAAAGGCAGTCTTCTATAGAAAGCAAAATCCCTTTCAAGAAAAGTATTAGTGCAATTGAGAAGCTCATTTTCTGTTCAAGAATAGTT
Organism: Calyptomena viridis; assembly: GCA_013390005.1. NCBI lineage: Eukaryota > Metazoa > Chordata > Aves > Passeriformes > Eurylaimidae > Calyptomena > Calyptomena viridis. The sequence goes on from WEIV01018627.1 coordinate 156,151, forward strand.
TGCAAAATTTTTTAACCAGCTGTTACAGTTAAAACTGTTCAGAATTGGTCATTGTTTACTGCTTCCTGCATTATCAAATCCTACATCTGATGCCACAAGACTGAGGTTTTCAGGGCAAAAACTGCCCCTTTGTGTGGACACAAAGCACCCAGCAAACACTGCTGGAGCACTAAGTAAGTTAGAGACCTAATGAAGCTATGGAAATATGAAATATGTGAAGAACTCTTTCAGGTGCTGTTTCAAATTTTTTTGCCATACAAAACATTTATTTATGTTCTAAACCTCTACCATCTATAACTCTACACCAAAATGTTAAGCTGTTAACATTTTGTCTATAATAGAAGTCAGCTGCCTGAAATGAAAAATACACAGAATGGTCACATTTAGACTAAGGGTCTTTAAATCCTCTGAGGAAAGCTTCACCCTCTGAAGAAACATCTTCTGAAATGCCAATAGAGAATATTAGTTTCTCTTTTACTGACATGCCACGAAAAATAACCACAAGATGTAATCTGATGCATTATCACCTCAGAAGCTAAACGTGGTGTCAAATTTACTGAGCCAATTTCAATCTGCAGGAAACGGGAACTCTCTTACTATTACTATTACTAATACAGCTTCATTTTGGAGCAAGTTTCAAACTCTGTGGTGTGTTTAAGGCCCCTTTGCACGAGCCAACAGCTAATCCTTTGGAAGAGAGTCGATGGAAGAGAGAAGGTGACATTTTGGTGGCTCCAATTCCCAGCATAAGCAAAGAGAAATGGTTTGAACCCAATGGAGGGCTAATTTCTTTGCTGAAACACTTTTGCTTTTCTCTCCCCACACCTCATCTGAGCCATGTGGCTCTATTGGGCTACCCCTGATGTTGTCTGGGCAATACAAGGGACATGCCAGCCATGGATAGGAAGAGAATTTCATCACTGGCAGCATTAACTTTACACCTGGATATCCACACATGGATGAAGGAGACGCACAGATTTACTGTCCAATCTTTTCTCCCCCTGGCAAATCTTCCCCAGGCCTTTGAAGAGAGCAGAGCAGAGGACTGCACATCCAAGCCTGGGTCACTCCTTCAAAAAAGCTTCTTTTGGAAAATAAACAGTTCTCAAACGCAACTCCAACATATCTCAAGCTGAGAAAATAATTAGTTCATGCTACAATTGCTACAGAAAT
>WEIV01018629.1:5550-17277 GCA_013390005.1 Calyptomena viridis
GGTGTTACAAAGTGGAATTTTTTCGTAGTTGTGTTCAGCTGTGCCAAGCTGGGGGCTTGGGAAGATTTTTTTGTCTCCTAATGGGAAGAATCAATAGGAAAAGAAATGATGAATAGAAAATAATGCCCAAAAACTTTGAGTCAGAGGTTTTTTTCTAACATTATAGAGGAAAAATCTTCTAAATCTTTTAGAATCATAGAGTTGTTTAGGTTGGAAAAGACCTCTAAGATCATTGAATCCAACCATTAACCCAGCACTGCCAAGCCCACCACTAAAGCATGTCCCTAAGCACCACATCTACCTGTCTTCTAAATTCCTTCAGAGATGGTGACTTTGTTTTTGTTTAATTTGTTGCTCTCATTTAAGTTTGCAAAGTGGTCAAAATTTGATGACTTTCAGGAGAATTAGGGACATTGAAAGGATAATTAACCTCTGTGCAAAATATATATTGAACATTTCTCCATGTAAGTCACCTTCTAGTTTAATGAAATGTGAAATACTGATGGAAACTCATATATATAACTTTAGTGTAAATGTTGATTTTAAGATCCTTTTGTCTGGATTTTTATCCCTTTTTATTGTTTAATAGATAAATACCAATTTCATGTTATGCCTTTTATTACAGTGAAGTATTCCAGACAAAGCTCTATCTTGGCATCTCTCTGACTGTTATATTATTTTCTCAAGCATCTGCCTCTAGACAATATTTTATTTTGTTGTGGCTCAGGAGAAAATCAAATTCTTGCAGATTTGGTTATATTAATGCTTGCTTAGAATTGTAAGACCCAAGAAAATATGTGTGTTAATAATTGTTTAAGCTAGTCCTGTGCTTTTTAAATTTCAAATTTCTTTTCCAGTTGCATTCTTTAACTGTAATCTTAAATGCAAGTGTGGGACAATAATACATAGATTAAATCATTAGAAAAGCTCATTAGACTTGAAGATTAGATTGATAAATTGAAAAAATATACTCTTTTTCTGCCATAATTGATTTTTTTCCCCAAATCCATGAAGTCTGAGAAATCATATTCATTTTCTTACCAGTCTCCTATATAGAAAAACAAAGAAAAGTGACGAACTTGAGTTTTGTTAAATTGAGGACTCTTCTTCTTTTGAAGTGTTTCCTACTCACACAAAAGTTTCCAGACTTTGCTGTACTGCTGTTTACCATTTGCTTCCCTCAAACCCTTTGCTGAATTTCACCCTGAGTTCAGTTGGCTCCATATAGTGGAATTGTTTTTATTTATTGGATTAGGTTCTGCTGTTTGCTTTCTTTTAACTACAATGCTAAAGATTTGCTTCCCACAAGTTCATAGAGGTGGAAACTTTCCTGAGCTTGCCAATAAAACTGTGCTTCTTCATTTAGCCACATGTTCAACCTTCACGAGGCAATGCATGTGTTTTCATATGTTTGTGTTCTTGATCCTTCACGTCTTTTGGGAAAAAAGTGTTAAAGTTGTGTGTGGAATTAGCATAATGTTTTTTACTACCTGTAGTGAGTTAATACACTATCGTAGAATTTTTCTCTTTGGAAAATCAATCTATGCTATATAAATTTACAGTCTCTGCTGTGCTGTGTAGCACAGCATTAAATATTTACTTTGAATATTGTTATGTCTAAATTGTCTCCCATAGTGACATATCCTAGTTAGCCTGAAACTGTCTATTTAAGACAGCAGCAAAAATGGAAATCCGCATAGTCTGTAGAAGGCTGGTAAAAAAACTGCTTGGGCAAAAAAATCCTTGGACAATTAGTCTGACTTCCACCTTATCAGCAGTCACAAAGTAGATGTAACCTAAGAAAGGGCAAGTTATTTCAAAGATAGCCACGTTTAGAGTTGTGGCTGGAGTATCATGAATTAGCCATAGTTCTAGAGGATTTTGCTTGGATGTAATAAATTGTTCTAAATGAATATATGCAAAGCTGTCCACAGTGTGATTAATGTGCTATATTTGAGTGTCTCTGCCTCTGTAGAGATTTTTAAAAGGTGATCAAAATCCTTATTTTTTCAAGATTGATTGTTATTCCTAGTGATTGCTGCTGCGTTCCCAAGGGGTGGAAGAGACTCATTACTAGCCATGAAAGATAAACACAAGACAGTTTCCTACAACTATAGATCAATATAAAGTAAAGCAGGACAGCTTTCTTTGGTCTGGTTGCTAGCGTTAAAAAATTTAATGACAATGTTTCATTGGATAATGGTTTCACTTGAGGGAAATGGAGAAATAGAATTGTAACTTTTTATAGTCATCAGGTATCGGTGACTAAAACAGATTTCTTTCCTCAGTAGAAATCAGAATTCAGGGGTTTTTTTTCCAGGCCTGACTCAAATATTTTGTATGTGTTAAGCAGAGACAATAATTGTTTTCTTCTCAAGAGCTCTTGTCCCAGCAGTAGGCTGTTGCTTATTTATATGGGTTATGGCCCACATTCGAGAGATAGAACTGTCAAAGCTACCTCCAAATGTCCTAACAGGACACAGCCGTGACTTACTCAGTCCTAAAGTCTGGCAGATCATGAGTTTTCTCTTTTCCAAACATCTGTGAATCCTCCTCACAAGAGCTCTCAAGAGCTCTGTGCTCTTGAGAGTACAAGCAAAAAGCACTCGACTGATACTCAAGTAATGTACTCCTTGACAGAGACTGCTTTGTTTATGTTTCTGTGGCTTCTGCAGGAGTAACATGGTTATGTCAGATATCTGATTGGTCTAATGTTAGTGTTCTTCATTGCCTAGAGCCAGTAAGGACTGGACAGACAGTAAGGAGCAATACAGAGCATTAACTCCTCCTCCTTATCAGATGCTCTTTTTATAATGGAAGCTTTCGTTGAGAGACCAGCTCATGGAAATAAGAGACATCAGCTGTTTAGGTATCTCACTTTCACAGAGATAAGAAAAATTGTATTCATCTGCAGTATCCTGCAGGTTTTCAGACCATAGGCTTTTGTTCTCTATCTTTCTCCTCTCCTTTTTCTCGTTTAATAATGTAAGAACAGAACAGTAGCACCAGCTCTGTTAAGCCACCAAGACATTCTGCTTTATCAGGGAAGCTGAATGTACAAAATCTTAACAATCTAAAAACCAAAGGCACAAAGACTTAAATCCGCATGCTAATGTAAAGACATACAAAGTTCATCCCTAAAATTACTGTTGTATGTTACAGATGATAAAAAATCCTGCCTTTTCTCTGGAGAACTGATAATCCACCAGCCGTTTTCACAGTTTTGCCACTAACTCCTCTCTTTATTGTGAACAAAACAGACCTCCTCCTTGTGCAGTCTGCCATGGTCCTTTAATGCTGTACACAGTTGACCTTGGCTAAAGGGTTTCTGTAAATTTGGCATCCTCTTTGGGATGGAGGTAAACGCGATGCATAGAAACATCATTATTACACACTATTCTTCTGTGTTTATTTTGAGTATCCTAAGGTAGGGGTTGCAACTACAGGATCCAACTGCTGAAGAAAATGTTTTTCACTTGTCTGCAGAGGATCTTATGGCAATTTTCATTAACAGTGACCACACAGAACAAGCGAAGCAGTTGCAGGGTGATATGTTTAGTGTAGGGCAGAACACTCCTTTAACTGAACTTCACCTAGTGTATCATTACAGTGCCTTCAATTACAGAACAAAAAGGGAGGTAAAGGACCTTAACCCCTTATGTATCTGCTTCACAAGATTTGGTGGTGATCACATTGTCATGGTAGGGAGGCCAGTAGCCACACTGCATTATCCTCTGTCTACCCACAGGTATGTGCACACTGTGCACTGGTGGTGAATAAGAGGGGTGTTAATTGAAGCCAGAGCTCCAGCCTGTGTGGTGGAGCAGAGCCATTCTGCTTTACACCCTTCTGCTGACAGTGGGGCAGAGCTTTCAGCTGTTCTCCTGGTTGAGGGCTGTCCTTGCCTTAAAAATCAGAAATTACATTTTAATTTTACCAAGGGAGAGGAAGATTTTTCTTATTATTGTTTACTGTTTTCTCTCATTTTCCTCTGATACTTTTAGGTCTGAAAAAGCTATGCCTAATGGCTCTCCCAATATCTATAGGAATTTAAAAGTTGTCCCCTTAATTCAGAATAGCCAAGAATTTAGTTAAGTGTCTTGGACATAGTCTTTAAGAGTACCTTAAAGCCACCCTACTGCTTTAATGAAAATGGGACTATGATGAAACCATAATTCATTTCCCTCTTATTTTGTGTAAAGGTTTATTAGCTTGTGATTTAAGCAAACCATCTGGTCCTGCTGGCAATCCAAGTTATGTCAGACTCAATTCTTTCTCCCTGTAATATGTTACTTGAGGCAGTTAAATTACATGCTTAAGTCCCAAGTCTGGCCTGTGCTTTTTCCATGTCTTAACATCTGTTCTAGGAAATTTTTCTGGGATACAAACAAGTTTCCACTGAGCCAGAACTCTTGTCTTTGTCTTTGTTTTCATGTCTATTTCTTTTCTTTCTCTGCAGCCTAATCAGTAAAACTAAGTAAAAGATAATGCAGAAATTTGCAGTCCCTGTATCATTTCAGCAATGTACACAATGAAATGTAAAATAGTTTAAAAACTCAGGAGGTGTAGAAAAGTAGGATACTGTCGTCTGAGAGTGTAACACTTTGAGAAATGTTAATTATTTTTTTCAGTCCTTGCAACATTCTTTCTACTGACTTTTAATTGCAAGATTCGTAATATTTTTATTTTGCTGGCCTTGTTAATTTTGGGCAAAAGTACAGATTTCTATTACATTTTGTCTTGTAATGCTAATTTCTTGTTTATACAAGAAAGGTCTATGTTGAGAAAGCAAATAATTGTAAATATACAAGTTAGCCTGCTGAGATGGTTTTGAAAAGAAGACCTCTAGTGATTGATTTATACAATGATCATGGAAAATTACTTTTGTCTTGGTATTTGTATTCTCTAAAATTCATAGGTTTGTATTCTGTTTGGAACTTTTGAGACACAATGATGAATATAAATAGCCTGTAGCCTGCTGTGTCTGTAAGTATATTGAAAGAATTAAATTTCTTTCCTTCAATAGAAGCATAAAAATGTATCTGTTTCCAGACATGTAATTGAACATTAAACTGTTTTTCCCACATTTTACTGCACCTAAAGTGCAGTATTTCTAGTTTAGGAGTAGGGTTCTTGGTGTAACATCAAGTCCCTTTGCCATGCCCTTTGAGAATTTTAATTACGGACCGATGTGTAATCTTTTATCCTTAATCAAAAGAAAAAATATAAGGAAGGAAAAATAACAAGACAAATAGATGCCTTGGGCTATCTGGATGGTTGAAAGTTCAGCTGAATCAGTGAAAAACCTCACAAATGTCAACAAGGCCAAGTGCAAGGTGGTGCACCTGGTTCAAGGCAATACCCAGTATCAATACAAGCAGGGGGATGAGTGTATTCAGAGCAGCCCTGCTGAGAAGGACATCATGGGGGTGCTGTTGGATGAGAGGCTAGACATGAACTGACAATGTGCACTCACAGCCCAGAAAGCCAAACAATGTCCTGGGCTGCATCCAAAGCAGCATGGGCAGCAGGTTGAGGGAGGGAATTCTGTCCCTTTACTCTGCTCTGGTAAGACCTCAGCTGGAGTGCTATGTCCAGCTCTGGGGCCTTCGGCATAAGAGGACATTGACCTGTTGGAGTGGGTCCAGAGGAGGGCTGCCAAGAGGATCAGAAGGATGGAGCACCTTTCCTGTAAGGAATTTGAGTTGTTCAGTCTGGAGAAGAGAGGACTTTGCAGAGATTTCATTGCAACCTTTCAATATAAAAAGGGGACTTAAAGGGAGAGACTTCTCTGCAAGATCTCTAGTTACAGGACAAGGGGCAAGGGTTTTAAACTGAAAGAGGGATAAGTTTATACTGGACATAGGGAAGAAGTTCTTTACAACGAGCATGTTGAGACACTTGAACAGGTTGCCCTGAGAAGCTGTGCATGTCCCAATGTTCAAGATTGGAAATGTTCAAGATTGGGTTGAAAGCGGCTTTGAGCGACCTAAACTAGAGAAAGGCATGGCAGGAGGATTGATCTAGATGGTATTTAAAGGTCCCTTCCAACCCAAAGCATTCTATGAAAAATGAAAACCTAAGCAGTCTCTTCTGCAAAGATTGCTAATCTTCAAGTGAAGAAAAGCCTTATCTGGCATTAACATAAAATATTTTTTTATATAGCGTACCAGTGATTTGCTATCTTTAATAAATATTGTTTAAGCCAGTCATGTACATGTGAACTTTGGATTCATTAATATCCTGTCACTTGAAATGGAAATTTTCCTTGAGGTGTCTCTGGAGGGCGTTCTTTAGCCTTTTCCTTGTTCTTGGTAGGCACATAGCATATAAACATGGATTGCATGTGTCACCATTTCGGAATAGATCCTCTGCCTCTGTGTTTTTTCAAGTTTATACATTTTGCTCTCTTTTTCTCTCATATCGATGACTTTGTCCATTGCCTCCTTATAAGTGCACAGTATCACTATAATGAATTACATTATGTTATCAGCATTCACAATGCATTTGTTGCTTGGATGATGACCCAAAATTGCTCTGCTTCTCTGAAAAGGTGTAAGCAGAAAATTAAGCTCTAAAATTAAGCTCTTTCTTCCTGAAAGAGCTATGGATGCCTTTTTCAATTTTCTGTGCAGTAGAGAAGTTATCTTCATATGATCCATCATCACTGAGGAAACTTCACAATGGGAAGGAAACAGGTAGTGGCCACTACATTGTAATTTAAACAGACTGAAGTCTTTGGGGATGCTGTGTTTCCATTAGCTTGTCTGTCTGGATTGACCTTAGGTACTGGAGTCTTTGGACTCTGATTTTAAGAAGTAAACAGTAAGAACCACATCAGTTATGTAAGCATTCCTCCCGGCCTAAAGTATCTATTGTATCTCAAGAATCTTTAGTAGCGCATTAGTTCTCATGTAACAGGTGAGGGAATTGGAGATTTTTTTATCCTGATCATCAGTAATCATTCCAAGAGCTAGTACAGAGATGGGTAGGATTTCCAGCCTCAGTAATATTTTGTGTATTAAACCCCTTTCTCAATTTTGCTGTATTTTTACTGGCTCATGTGGAACTTGACCAAGCTCTTTGCAAGTCCCTAGCTTCAACATTACCTAATGGCCAGGAAAGTTTACTGGAACCACTGCATATTTGGAGATAACGTGGTATCTGTATTTCTATGCAAAAGTCTGGTTTTTGATTTACAGTTGTTTCAGAGGAGCCTGAACTTACAGTTTGTAGGAGCAGGGAAGTTAAGATGGTAGATAGGTTCCTGAAAAAGGCTTCTTTTTTTCGCTATTAGATCCATTGACATTGTAGATAAACTTCTCCTGTTGTATTGTTGTTTCTCTCCACTTTGCTTTCCTGCCTCCTAAGGAAGGAGATGTAATACTATGTCAAACATTTGTCCTATCTTGACGTACTTTGCCCTCTTTCACAGAGTTTATTCAGTCTCTCAGGAGTTCTCTCCCCTAATGGAAACTTCAGCTTGATGTTCTTCCTGAAAGATAAGCTGTCAGCTGGTCATGGCTCTTAAAGACCAAAAACAATGAAAAAATAGTCTCGATGTAAGTTCTCTGCTTAGAACACATGAAGACCATTCTGGTCTGTCTGCAGACAACTGAGTGACAGCTGAGTCATAGACAGTCAAAGATATACTTTGCTTTATGTACTAGCATTTGAGCAAAGAGAAAAAAGACTGCACTCTTTACATCTTCTGTAATGGAGACTTTCTAAATGACAAGGCACAAGCTTACCTGCAGTTAAATTGAAAATGTCAACAGCATGTCTCTGAAAATGTCTTGGTGTGCCAAGAACTCTGGTTTTGGCAAATATTTTTTCTTCATTATATAATTACCTGCTCTCAGGGAAAAAAAGTCAAGGGTAGATTTGACCTTTTTTATATAGGCTAAATTAGATGTGCTTTGTAAGCAGTTTGCTTCCAGTGGATATTCCTGTATCATTTCTCACAGGACTTCTTAGTGGGACATATACAGACAGGTCTGCAGTAAGATTCATAAGCTGCCAAATAAAATGTTTTGTTTTGTAGAAGTTTAATTGAAATAGACCCATGGAATATCCTGATGCATCTGAACAATGAAGTCTTTACTGTGAATACAGTCATCACTATTTTGGTGAACTTTGTCTTTAGTAAATTGCGTGACAAATGGTACTTGCCAGAGAGGATGAAAGGTAATGACAGTTCTGTAAACTAAGTTGTTGGCACAGTTTAAAAGCTACTTGCATTCCAGCCGTTCCTAATACATGATTAGATCAATTTTCTGTTAGCCTGCAAAAACACAGAATATAAGCTTAGAATTAAAAGAATTAGCAAACTGAGCAATGAGAAGAAGGTTAACTACCTGCAATAACCACTCCTACAAAGTACTCCTTCAGAGTTAGCCCTTGCCACTTCTTGCTGGGAGCCTTGACCTAAATATTGTTCTCTAGTCTTCTTGTGTCTTAACAGCACAGAGTTGTCACGCTACAGATCCACATTGAGCAAACCAGTCCTTCAGTGTTAGCATCAGACCTTGGTGGCTGGGAAGGGAAGGAAGGATGTCAGAAATATTTCAAGCCTGATTATGGAGAAGATACTGCTTCGCAGATTGTTTTATCTTGGCAGCTGACAGATTGACACAGGCTATTTTGATTGTTGCAGTTGGCTGGGGGCTTGTTGATTTGAGGTGCATTTCTGTTATAAGCCGAGGGTTTTATAGCTGGCATACCTCTTTTCTTCTCAATTTAAAGTGAAGTGTTTATGTAAGTAATTCTGATCCACCCGAAGGGAGCAGAAGCTGATATCCCAGAAGCTGATATCCCAGAAGCTGATACACAATTACACCTTCACTACCCCACCATTTTGCTATTTTTCTCTTTCTAAGAACCAGTTTCCATCCTAGTAGTATTTTTGCTATTCATTGTTTCTGCAGTTCTTCTTTGAATTCTTTTGTGATGTATTTTCTCTATTTTGTTTTATGGAGTTTTCTCTTTGTTTTAAAAATTGACAGTTTCTGATCTTGTTTTGCACAGTAATAAAACAGGGAAAGTTTGGTTATTATATTCATGCTCACCAGTTTAGACTGTGTGTCACTGAAATTCTCTTTTGATCTGTTGATTACTAGATGAGTTCTTGGCTGCATATTTTGAATAGTTTTTGGTAATCACATATTTTAGTGGGTTTTTTTTATTTTGCTGAGCCTAAGAAGAATACCTTTTGGCAGCTGCATTTGAGTGGAAGTAGATAGGCTTTCTACAGTAAATGCTGCACAATGTCTATGCTAGATTTTTATAAATCTGCTAATTTTGAATTCCAGTGTTTCTAGCTCTGTCAGTGATTGAAGATGAAAACCAATCTTACTATCCATTTTTTTCCCCGAGTCATTAGCTGTGTTTAGGAGTACAGGATTTATTAAAGTGTGTTACATACCTTCCCTCCTCCAGCATTTACATAGCAAATGATGTGCCCAACTTTCTTTATAAAAACACATAATTAGAAGTTGAGCTTAATATAATTTCAATAATTCATTTCCAGGATGGGTCCCAAGTTGATTGTTACGCAGGGATTGGAAGGCAATGCAGTGCTGCTTTGTCACACTAAATGTATACAAGTGTTTGATTCTGTGCACCAGTACCATCTGAGCTTCTCCCATTTGAAGCACATTATAAAATTGTTTATGAACACTTGGTTGTGATAGGAAGGAAAAACCTGTATAGAAGAAGTCAGTGAAAGTAATGTGTGCCATCAAGCTTCATTATAAAGTTACTAAAACCACATCCAGTGGTTTTTGAATGCTGCATGTAGCTATACTTGAGCACTTATTGTGGTTTTGCATGTTAATTAGTGATAAATTTTAGCTGAGACAGAACCTATTCCAAGTGCAAAACAAAATGACTCTTCATCTGTGTACAATCATGCTAGAATTTACAATCACGTTAATTCTGATTCTTTCCTAATTTGCTGAAGATATGAGCTGTTGATATGTTCTGCTGTACTTCTCTGTCATTACCAACTCTTTGAACGCCTTATGTTGCTAAATCACAACACGTGCCTATAAGCATTATTCAAATGGTATTTTGAGGGAAGCAGCCTTACTTGCATCTTCATGGGAACACAGTTCTCTCCCTGTTTTGGAAACATTACCTTTGTTCTTCAAGTGTGTATGTAGTTTCTCTTTAGGCATCATTTATAGTGGAAGATTTGTATCCTTTTGGTATATTATCAATGTGGTTCATTTAATACCTTGTATTTTTGTGAGCCAGTTTTGACATATGCAGGCCACCCTCTTCTCCTTATGGTACATTTTCTAAAACAGAAATGCAGAAGAGTTGAAGATTTCTATTGTAATAGTAACATTCCAGTGACCAAACTAAGTTATTCACAGAATGTAATGTTGCTTCAGTCAAATGTGACATACTGTCCACAGCACTAGATGATGTTCCCAGCCTCAAGAAGTGTGATGCAGCATACATTCACTGGTAACCTGTGTGCTCCACTTGAGGTGAGACATTTAGTAAATTCCAGTTGATCACATTGCACTGTTTTTCTCTCCTCCTATCTGCTCCAAAAATTTTTTAGGTAGAAGAGATGATGATGGCCATGGAGAAAGTTAAGCAGGAGCTGGAGTCAATGAAAGCAAAATTGTCCTCTACACAACAGTCTTTGGCTGAGAAGGAAACTCATTTGACCAACCTACGAGCTGAAAGAAGGAAACATTTGGAGGAAGTCCTGGAAATGAAGTAAGTGTCTTTTTTCAGTATTTGTAGGCATGTTTTATTGATGTCTTTGAATTCCTTTCTGATCCCTGTTGCTCTAAAGACAGCCACTGCATGAATATCTCTCTGACTGATCTGTAATCAGTGGAGCCTTCAGAATTTACTTCTGACCAGGGATTACTGACACGACTTTCACACTTCCATTAGATCTCAAAAACATTTCTTCCTTTTGATTGTTTGCAGTGGACTACTATTATTTGTACAATAGTATCTCCAAAGATCCTAAACGATTATTGTGATTCAATTGTTTTATGTCTTATTTTATGCTGTCTTGTTCTGAGCAGCCTATAACTACTCTAAGGTAGGGTGCAAGTCAGGTAGCAAATGGCCAAAAAAAGAGTAGAGAGAGAAACATAATGTCAGGTGTTTGTAAGGTTAAAATCAGACTGCAGAAGTCTTTCTGCACAGGTATTTTTCAAACTCGTGGGGATGATTCATTGGCAGTGAGACAGCTTGAAGTTCTCTATCAATCAGTATTCTCTCATCATCTTTACATAAGAAGACCTGAATAAAACTGAGCTTTGAGGAGGTGTGGAGAAGTAAGGAACTGGACTTCTAAAGCTAAATACTTCCTAGTTTCTGACTGTGCATTATAGATAAATGGTTATCCTTAGTTTAGGGAGACGTGAATCCATTTAGTGCAGTGATGGATAGGGCTGCCAGCAGTTCATTAGAAACACTTTCAGTTGTTTAGCCAGCCCTGAAGAGAAGGAACATTTTTATTGGCAGGACCAGCAGTGGTTCCTCTACTGTGGTTTTGTGAGCCATTATTTATTTATTTAACTCTTCTACACTAGTCTCTTTCCTTTCCTTTCCTTTTTTTTTTTTTAATGAAAGGGTAGAAAAACAGCTGTTACAAAATGGAAAGAAATGGCTTAGATCTTGAAATTGTAACTTAGGAGTGCTGTATAAAGTGGGCCAAGCCTTCTCAGCTTTATATTCAGCTACAATAGTCTG
>WEIV01018630.1:3528-13677 GCA_013390005.1 Calyptomena viridis
ACTTAGAGGAGTTTTATAAGAAAGCCTGTAGTTGCAGAACAAGGGGCAATGGTTTTAAAAAGAAAGAGGGTAGATTTAGATTGGGCATAATAAAGTATCGATTAAAAGGAGGGTAATGAGATGCTGGAACAGGTTTCCCAGAGAAGTTGTGGATGTCCCATCATTAGAAATGTTTCAGAGCATGCTGGATGGGGCTTTGAACAACCTGATCTAATGAAAGATATCCATGCCCATGGAAAGGGGGTAGAACTAGGTGATCTTTAAAGGTTCCTTCCAATACAAAAAATTCTATTACTTGAAGTTTATTTTTCTACAAAATTAAGGGGCTATTTTTTTTTAAATTTATGTATAATTTGAGGAAAAAAAAGTTAAAATTGAAACAAGCTCTAAACCACAAGAAATTAATTTTGCATAATATACATTTTTGTCTCTATTCTTAGTATTACTTTCATTGTGTGTTGATCCAGTACTGGGGCTATATTTATGTAAAAACAAAACAGTGAAAACCCCTAAGTAAGGATCAAAGTGGCCTCAGCCACAAGTTCCTTGGAAACCATGTCCCAGTTTGATGAGAAACTGATTTCCTATGAGCTTTCACACATCTCAGTCATTTCCCTTGTTCTCCTAGCTCAGCAGTAATTTACTGTAGGAAAAGGGATTTTGGTAGAAACAAGAGTAACAGAGAATTACTGAAATACAGCTCTGAAGTTTCAAAGTAAATTGTAAAAAGTAGGATCACAACAGAAGTTGCAGTTAGAATGTTAGAATTAGTAAGAAAATCATGGATCTGGAAGGTATTGCCACAAGAGAACACACAGCATGTTATTTTAAACATGCCTGCATTTTGCAGACTTTTTACAGAATCAGAACCAACTGGGTTGGAAAAGACCTCTGAGATACTCATATCCAACCTATGACCTAACACAACCTTGTCCATTAAACCTTATCAACCTTGTCAACTTCCTTTTATTATTGGTGCTTAATTAGTTATTTCTATACTATCAGCCAAGATATTTATTTGTTTCCATCCTACACCCTAAGTGTGAATCATACAGATTATTATTCACACTACTGTTTATATTCTAAGGAGAGAAGTCATAAGAGGTCTTACAAAGACTATGATGTGATATAGAAGAAAACACTGAAAGAAACTGGTTGATTCAGCCTAAAGGTGTCTTCTACCTTCTAAGAGTTATATCCTAGATTAAACCTTTTCTCAGTCTTCAAAGAATGCAATAGACATGTCTTCCTTCTATATGATGCCTATAGACACATTCCCCTAACATTATCATGGAAACAGCCACTTTTTAGAGGTTTTAGAACTAGTAATTGCTATGAGTTTGATTCTTTTCTCACATGCTTTTTTTCCTATACTTACATGTTTCTCTTCTCTCTCATCATGTGATCATGATATGATTCCTCACATCATTTTAGTTGTTGGCCATTCAAAGAAAACACTGTGGACTAGACTGGTCATTGTGTTTGAGCTCTGAATGAAAGATCACATATATTTAGTAACTCATATATATGTTATTTAGAAACATTTGATGAGGTGAACCCAAAAAGACTCACCCTCAAACCCGCAGCTCCAAACCTCTTCTACTGAATATGTAGGTTAGGTGACAAGGTATGGTAGGGTTAGAGGGATTCTTCTTGACTGCGGGAATCAGTAACTGGCAATCATATGTGATGTCAGGCTACATATTCCAGCAGGAAGTCTGGAATGAGAAGAGTCACTCAAAGGATGGGATTGAAAAGTACTAATTGTTGAAGCTGTGTGATTCAGAGAAATAGGGAAATGTTTTATATTCCTCTTCATTAGAACTTTAAAGCTGAGCCAAGGGCCATTTTATTCCAGTGAACATCTGGATCACATAGTTAGCAGATACTTAATTAGAAAGGACCATTATTTTTGAGCAACTGTGATGAGTCAGCTGCCTGTACATTACTGCACTTTAAAAGTAATCCAGACTCTGAATCAATACTAACAGTTCAGAAACTTATATATTTTGTATATCTATATATGTATATTTATATATGTNTATATGTATATGTAAATGTTACTGGAAGGAATTTGTGCTGTCATAGTCTTCGGCTTCGTAGATGCTCATGAATTGGAAATTTGTTTGAGAATTTATCTTGCAATAGTGAGTGAAAAGCAAATAGACAAGCAGGGAAAGCTTGCACTAAATGAAACTGGCATTACAAAACATGAACTAGTTGATCTACATGATAGAGAATAGAAGTAGTTTCGCATCAGGAGCATATGAATAATTAATTCACCTTTCATTCAACAACATACTCTAAATGGAAAATATATGTGAAGTGGTATGTTACCTTTACTTAAAAACGTTTTTTTGTTGGCATGATTTGACTACAGCACTGAAGTCTAAAAAGAGAAAATGCCTCTACTATTAATCTTTAATAAGCCATACCAAATAGAAGAGCTACAATTCAACAGGCTACAGCAAATAATTCCACATCATCTTGGATGTTATATAACTTTAATTTATTGAGAAAATATTGTCAATAAAAAAGGCAAACTGTTAGTGCTGTATATAAGTATCATAGTTTATAAAAGGTTGTAATGAAATGTGATTAATGCTGTCAAATATACTCACTTCTCATTGCCAAAAGTATTATATTTCTTTGTCTGTTGTTATACTTTAATGCAGTAAAACAAATCAGTTACATGTAACTTGGTTTCCTGATCACTTTATGACACTATGTATGCAATGATCTCAAACCCATATATTCTCAAACTCGATTTTATAAATGTAGTACAAAACCACTCTTTGCATTAATAATAGTTACAATTAATAATTTGTGTAAATTTTCAACTTGCCTGAAAGAAACTGAGACCTGAAGTAACCAAAGTGAGAAAAGATCCATCCAAATGCAAAAAATACCAGTTTTTATAGGTACATTTATAAAATAAAATAAAACCAAAACAAAATGAATACAGAACCATGCTTTCTGTGTTGAAAAATTTAGTATAACTTTACTTATCTGCATTTGGCTAGTAGACACTGGAAGTGTGTTGGTTGAAAAATAACAGAGCCCCGTCTACTCGATTATGATCAGATATTTGTTTGTCCATATTACATGTTTGTATAGATTACACTGAAAATGAATTATTCATGACAGCTAACATGTGAAGACGGGAAGAAGAGTACTAAAGTAAAGAAAATAGGCACAACTGTCATTCAGTTAATTTGTGCAAGTAAGTCATCGTATTGGGCACAAGGTTTGGATTTAGGAGACTTAACATGGCCTTTCTATAATTTGGGCATATCATCTGTTTTGTATGCATGTTCCCTTTTTTTTCAGTTGTTTAAGCATAAATCAATTGCTGTTTGATAATTACACATTTAGTTCATTATTACAGGAGAAAGACATATCGGTTCATCCAGATAGATTCCAAATGTTAATCAGAGCAGATTTTCATGTAATTTTGCTGAGTTTTAAACTCTAGTTTACTCCTCTGAAGAGAAAAAAAATGTTGGGTCAAACTATTTTTTACCCCTTTCAAACTGACTATTCAATTTGTTCCAGCAAACCTATTGGCATGGATAAGCCGATCTCCAGTAGGCAGCAATAACTGAAAGCAAACATTGAACAGGAAGTAAAATAAGAAAAAAAGGCACAACAACAATTCACTTGCTGCAAATGAATAAGTCTTCCTACAGCCTTGAATTTTATCTATGTACATCCCTCAGTGTTATTGTCATATGTTGTTTCATTTCTTCTTCAAATAATAAAACTATTTTACACAGCATTGTATTGAAATTTGTCTTCCCTGAATAAAAGCTACTGTCTTAGAAGAACACATTCTATAGGCAGGTTTGAGCCTCACAAAATTGTCTATGTTATGGTGATTCTCTGATGTAAAAATACCAAAGATGGAAACTAAGACAATGATCTTAGTTTGGTCTATGAGAATCTGAAATCTCTACAGAAAAATCTAAACTTTAGAGGTTTCAGAGGGTTTTAGTGAGTCCCCTCCCCTCCTCTCCCCCTCCAAAATTCCACTATTCATATGGAACATTCCAGTCTATATTTAATATCAGAACATAGAGCTGTAATTCAGCCATATAACATGAGAGAATATATGTTTTAATAAAATTAGTGAAAGTAAAATATATCAGTCTGACCTGTAGAGATTCACTACATGAGCTTGTAAAAAGTCCCTCTCCAGCTCTCTTGTAGGCTCTCTTTAGGTACAGGAAGGCTGTTATGAGGTCTCCCCAGAGCCTTCCCTATGCCAGTCTGAACAATCCCAACTGTCTCAGCCTGTCTTCATAGGAGAGGTGCTCCAGATCTCATATCACCTTGGTGCTTCTCCTCCAGACTTGCTCTAACAGGTCCACATCCTTCTGTTGGGGGCCCCAGAGTTGGACACAGGACTCTGGGTGGGGTCTCATGTTTCACAAGAGCAGAGAGAATAGCCCTGGGAATGGAAGAATAGTGAAACAAAGAACCAAAGACCCCAGGTGAACCCAAAATCCTGGCCTTGGACTAAGCACCACAAGGCTGAAAGAGCTGTGCTGACCTTCTAGACTTTTCTCCTGGAATGCTTTGTGTCCCACATGGGACAGGGAAGTTGTATGAGCAACCATTGTGCTAACCTGGGCAAACTTCTGTTTAGGCAGTATGAATTAAAAGAAAAGTGTCCACTAAATCATCAATGAAACTGCTATCTGTCTCAAAAGTTTTCTCTATTTCCACTTAGAATTTTTAGTATCATAAAAGGAGAGATACCTTGCTAAGCAACTAGATAAGGAAGTGATTGCCTCATTGTGTGAGTTAGCTTAGCAAAAGCTAGAAAACCAGAAAAACTGGTCTCTAGTTGGGGAGGAGGCGGAGTTTTTCTGCCTCTCACAGGAGGTTGAGTTTTCCAGCCCCATGAGAGAGGTGGAGTACCTTGACAATGATGTCACCTGCCTTTATTCTGGGGAAGAGGGTTTTGGCATGCCTCCCCTCATGCCTGAACTCCATCTGCTCTTAAAAAACCCTTGGGGGAACGAAGAGCAGAGCCTAATGAAACAACTAAAGTCTGTTTGGGAGGGGGCAGGAAGGTGCCTTGCTCTGAGATGTCTGAGCTGCAGGTGCTAAAGTGTAGCAATCACACTGAAATAGGAATGGGCAATAGAGAATCTTAAATTGGACTCACTATACCATTTTGAAGCTCAACTTACAAATCCAGTAAGGATGGAAAATGTTTTTATAAAATTTTCTAATGTTTGATGTATTGTCATTAAATAAGCAAGTAGTATATGAAATGCTGCATCTCACTGAAGAATGCTGTATTAAGAACCACAAGAAAAAAATCACTAACTAGTTTTCTGAACTATTCCAACCACTGCAGCTGACAGACTGAATTCATGAACTCTTCCTCAGATCCTGGTTCACATCTTGCGTGCAATTTTTGAGACTTGCAGGGTGGGAAATGATGGGTTACATAAAGCGGAGTTTCTATATTGACTGAACTCCTGGTTTTGATTATTGAAATAGCCATTGTTCACTATATGCTTTCTCATACACTTTCCTCCTTTTGCTCTCCTTTTTCACCCTCTATCTGCTGGGTTAAGGTCCCACTGCTGCCACTATAGAAGAAGAAGGTCCAATTAGATCTGCCTAGTGGTTGTTCCAACACTGAGGATAGTGAGGGACTGAAAGAAATTCATTGGCTCAACACAACCCTGCATGTGGGAGGAGGGGGCAGATTGGGTTCTGCCAAGGTGGAATGATGCTGTAATACTCCCATAACCCCACTCATCTGAGAGCCTTTCGTGCAGCTGTCAGTCACTGGCACACCAGGAGCGCTGCCCCACACCACACTCCCTGAAGGCCCTAATCCAGCCTCAGAATGGCTGGCACACCAGAAGCCCCACCTGGGGAGGATGGCCATCTTTGGTAATTTTACATCAGAGAATCACCATAATATAGACAAATTCATATAAAACTGTAGAGTCTCTGGATTTCGGTGTGTATACATTGGGAATGAATCTTGCACACCCAGCATGTTGTAAATAAAGAATGCTTTACTTTCTAGTACTCGAAAGGGAGTGTTAGAGAGTCCTTTCCAGCCTTTTAAGGCATCACAATCACCTATACCTTTCTGTCTACCTGCAGTGTTCCTGCATGGGCACTCTATAGCGTTTGGGGTTCTTACTCTCTTTTCACCAGAAAATACGGTACTGTTCTCTCCTGAGTTTAAACATAATGTAGTCAAATCTGAGCTTTCTATTTTCTCCACCAAGATCTCCATACTTCTCTTTAGATGTTGATCCATATTGGTGATAGAAACATGGACATAGAAACAGACCCACAGACCAGTCTCACCTGGGATGTTTCTATTGCTTTTCTGTGTATGTCCACTCCCAGATCCTGCTCCATCTTGTGCCCTCCTCCTAACTGGTTCTTCTTCATGAAAGAGAAGTTCAAACCATCTCTTGTCTTCAGGATACACTGCAGCTCTACTTCTTGTTGTTCCGTTTCTCATCTCTGTCCGCAATGCCACATTTGCAAAATTTTTTTTCATCTTTCTTCTTCCAGTATGCTATCCTGGTTATAAGTACCTTTCCTAATACCCACGATCTTCCTAATACCCAAAATATTATAAGTAGCTATGATTAGCACTCCTTCTTCAAATTCTTAGTTTTGAGTTAAGGACAGCCCAATTGAATTCACAAGGATTACTTTTATTTTAGTAATTTTTGTAATGATTTTAGAGAACCAGCAGTCTCTTAGTTTGCTTTTCACTATAAAAACATATAATGCATGATATTCCAAATATATCATGTTTTTCAAATCTTTAAATGAAAGGTAATGATTTTGAGGAAAAAAAAATTCCAAGAACTGTATTCTTCCTTTTGGTAGTTTTCATTTACAAACTGTAGGAAGAAGACTGGGGGTAAAAATCAGAGAGAGACGAGAAGTTATATCCATATCCTAACAGAAGTTGTAACAGTATGAAAACTATACGGTAAAATGCATCTGCTACTCCCTAGATAGAATGTGGTTGATGTGTTCCACAACGATTTCCCATACAACATTAATCACCTGCTAAGGGGAATGCAACAGTGTTGAGACACCGTGGCCAGGCTCTGGAGAAATCCTTGCGGGGAGGGAAACTGGATGGTCTTTTGCAGCTGGTAAAATCACACAGCACCAAGGGAGATAGAAGATGTCCTGTTGCTGAGCCAACAATTGTGGCAAAATCACTCTCCTTGTACAAGCTGGGTTCATTAAAGCCTGGTTGTAATATTAACACACACCTCCATCCCAAAGTTACCCACCTCCAAAGTGCGACCACTTCCCCCGTAGGCACGTGTCCTTTATTCTTTTGATAGTATCTTCAAAAGCAAAGTGAGAGAGTTTTACACCAAGCTGCAACAAAGGCATTTATGACTAGAGTAACTCAAGTTCTACCTAAACATAAAGAAATAGTATAAAAGTAAGTCAAGAATGGGGGAAAAGTGAGGTAATGCTCCATCATAACTGTTCAGATCAGGCTGAATCTGTCTTTTTCCACATAGAGACACCTATTGGGTAAGAACTGTACACAGTCTTGATATTTTTATTGGGATTAGAGTTTGTCTGTACATTGCTTTTAATATATTTTTGCAGTCAGATGCTTTCACCAGAAATCTTTGAACCTTAACCTGTCACAATTTTGTATTAATAAAGAGTGTTATTCTGTAAAGTGTTAGCGTGGGTCCCTTATAGGCACTAGAAGTTTTCAGCAGTGGGTAACACACATGAATAAAGTGGGAAGATCCACTGAGGGGTCTCCCTCATGCTGTTGACTTAGATCCCTGAAAAAGGCAGTCGAATAACCCTTCAGTTCAGCAGGACTGTTTGGCGAAGGGTCCCTATAGTGGGACACTGACAGACTGCTCAGACACAAAGGTCTCTGTTTTTCTGGGTCACTGACAAACAAATTAAACAATAAGGGTCAAGGAAACCTCACCACACTAAATTTCAAGGAAATCTCCCCTTTTCACACGACACAAGATAATAAAATTTATCCTAAGCTTGGAGCAATTGTCTATTATTTTTGTTTTCCCCATTTTACATTATTTTTCTTCTTTTTTGTTCAAATGTTTGATGTTCTGCTCTTTTCCTTGTTATCTTTTCAAAGATCATCTTGTGTTGTATAATAGAACCCCTACAGTGATCACTTAGAAACATAACACAATCATTAATATGATTAGTCAAATGGATGGGAAGGTAGAATGTCTTTCATTTATTCTCTGTATTCAAACAGATAGCAAGCATCATCATGAAGATTTTGATGTTGATAAATGAAAACTAAGGTGCTTTTTCTAGCTGACTTTTTTTTGATAGAAAAATAAACACAGACCTATTCCTATGCTTTGTAGCTGGTTTTACACAAACATAGAGATACCAATGCAGGCAAAAGAAAAGAAACCGGAATGTACTCAGGAAAAAGAAGAGCAAGGAAATTAAAACTCAAGTAATCAATCTACACTGTAGATCCTGCCCCAGGCAATGACTGTGTTCACAGACTGTGAATCTCTAGATTTGTTTCAAAACAACCCCATAACGCGTAGAGATAAGTACTTCCAAATGAAAAAGTGGTGTTTTTCCCCAAATCTTTGAAGAGAGGAGAATGATTCCAGAACAACTTGGAAATTATAAAAGCAGAAATTAGATGAAGATTTCTCACATAAAATAAAGAAACTGTGCTAGGTTAAGACACAAAGAACTAGTCAGGTATTATTGACTACTATGTGTGGTATCAATATCTAGATAGCAGTACCCCTTGAATCTGATCAAAGTCATGATGCATTATCACCTAGCAAATAGAACAACAAAATAACATTAAGAAATTAAATAACATGGATAGAAAATAAAGGTTTCAGACAAGAAAGATGAAAAGAGTGTAAGAGGAAAATAATCCATGGGAGAAATGCACTAAATTATCAGAGTTAATCATCTCTTGTGGGTTAACCCCAGCTGGCAGCTCAGCACCACGCAGTCACCACCATCCCACCCTATGGGGATAAGGAGAAGAATCAGAAGAGTAAAAGTGACTGAAGTCATGGGTTGAGATAAAGACAACATTTATAGCTAATGCAAAAGTTGTCCACAAAAGCAAAGCAAAACAAGGAATTTCTTTGCCACTTCCCAAGGGCAGGCAGCTGTTCAGCCATCTCCAGAAAAGCAGGGCTCCATCATGCATCATAATGACTTAAGAACCACTGTAACTGAGAACATCTCCTCCTTCTTCCTCCAGCTTTTATTACTGAGCATGACACCATATGGTAAGGAATATCCCTTGGATCAGCTGTATTCAGCTGCCCCACTGTGTTCCCTCCAAACCTTTGTGCAGCCTTCTCACTGATGGGGTGGTGTGAGAAGCAGAAAAAGCCTTGACTCTGTAAGTGCTACTTATCAATAACTAAAACACCCCTGTGTTATCAACACTGCTTTCAGCACAAATACAAGCCAGAGACTCATACTAGCTACTATGAAGAAAATTCACTCTGTCTCAGCCCAAACCAGTACATAATCAAAGCAGTCACATAAAAGTAAGAAAGAATATTTATTGTTTTCAGAGAAAATTGAAGAGAATGTTAAGTTAAAATAGAGAGAGAAAAAGTAACATTTACCAAGGCTGCCATTGGAAGGTAGGTAGAGCCACTCTTCCTAAGAGAAATTACCAAACTCCAGGGAAAAGGAGATTACATAGAAGGGTAGTGAACTAATGACACCTTATTATGTTTTCAACATCCATCATCATGACTAAGCTTCACAAATGAAGATATGGGAAGGGCTCTACTCATGCTTGCTACAAGCGCGCTGGTGGCTAAAAAGGCCAATACAGGATAGACAAATCTGGGAACAAAAGGCACAGCTAAAAGTCTTCTTAGGTGGTATTGACAAGGTGCGGTTCTTTCTGCGTTGTCTTTTTTCCTCCAGGCTAATTCTACATGAGTTTTCAAAGGAGGCAGCAGCATTATAGATGGCATGTCTCAGTGATTCCCAATTTGAGGCCAAAGTGGACCACTGATGGTGGTCAATATGGCCAAGCTTGAGGTGCTGTTTCAGGGAGTCCTTGTATCTCCTCTTTGGGGCTCCTCTATCGCAGCAGCCGGTAGTGAGTTCACCATAAAGCAC
>WEIV01018631.1:2295-24397 GCA_013390005.1 Calyptomena viridis
GCAGTGCTGGAATTCTGTGAGAAAGACCATTCTTGCCCTCTTGGGAAATACCAACATTATCTCTATAAAGTCTTTTACTGTAAGATTTGGAGATGTTTTGCTGACTGCAGAGATCTGGATGTTCTTCAGATAAGGAACTGAAAATTTGTCTCATTACCAGATGCAAATCTCCACTCTAAGTTTCATCCATTAACAGGTTAGACTGTTGAAGTACACTGAAGTGTAACTATCATACAAATCTTGTAGGTTGTCCTTGACATGAATGTTTGCAGCACAGCCTTAAAGGGCTTTATAGATATGAATGAGCTGGTGATGGTAACCCACATGATTAAGATACTCCCTAAATCAATGCTACCACAAATGGCACAGAAATATTTTTATTTTGATAAATAAAATATCAGCAATAAAAAGCTCTGTGAACTGAGTGCTGTGCCTCTTGAGCTTTCACTTTTTTTACCTTAGATGAGCAACTGATACAAACAGCAATTAAGGGCTTACTTTAAGCAAGAACTTAAGTTCCATATGCTCAAGTGCTTTGCCAAGCAGGAATGAGGTTACTCATATACTTAAAGATATGTCTTGCTATTAGACAAAGAATTCAAAATTTGAAATTTATATCCATGCAAATCCATCTGCATATAACAGTTTTGCAAATCAAGAAATGTGCTGTATTTTTTGGAGCTTGATGCATAATGGAAAGTGTAGAATAAATTCTTCTGTCTCACTGGTTATTTAACTGCACAATAGAGTTTCTTGAAGAGTATTGGGCAGACCATGCATTCCTAATGATAAATATGCCGGTGTGATGTCAACTGGTTTTACCTTGAACATTTCCCTGGATAGCGAATTTTTTCTAAGCTACTAATAATACGGCTCAGTCTTTCAGAGGGGAAAAAAATACTTTCCTAGGAACTGTGTTAGTCCATGGTGAATGAGGGCTGTAAGAGCAAACCCAGTGAGAAGTCATACAAACGTTTTTTAGACAAAAAAAAAAAAAAAAAAAAAAAGAGANGAGAGAAAAGGAAAAAAAAAAAGAAAAGAGAAGAAAAAAAAAAGTCTGGCCTAAAAGAGTTTACACAGCTGTGAGTGATAAAATATAGCAGCCATGGCAACCCACTCTCCAGTATTCTGATAATGCATCAGAAATGAGGCTATTAGAATTATTAATTCACATTAGTGGCTATTAAAATTACTACCTGCAGATTCACAGCCTGAAAACCCTTTTCTATTTCTAAGAGAAGGTTCAATTGCAGAAGGAACCCTTTTGCTAAATAGGTGCACTGTATTGTATGCTAGACATTATGGGAAGTCCAGCAGATAATAAAGCTCACATTGAGCTTTATGTAGGTGCTTTGTAATGCAAGCATGGCAGAAGTAATACTTTATTCTTTTAATGATGGCAAAGAACCAATACAGCCCCAATGGCAGTAACAATAACTGGACTCTTACTGGTTCCCTGGAAGCTAATACTAGAAATCCAAGTTACTGTAGGGTATTTTATTAAATAACAAGTGACATACAAAATATTCTACATTGGTAGGTAATAAACAAAGCCAACAGAAACCAGCAGAAAAATTGAGCCAGACCCATACAAAGGTTTTGTAGAGATGCTGTGGTGAGACTCAGAGAGTCCTGCAGAGATTTGGCTACATCCTTTCCATCCCCCATTAACTTAACTCAAAATGCAATTGCATGCTGTTTTAAGTAAAAGAAGAAACACTATTACACCAAGGCCACAGCAGGAAATAATCAGGGGGAACAGCAACATGGCAGAGAAAGAACATTTTATTTATGGAAATGAGTAGAAAAAGTAACACACAAGCTAGAAGCCAAATAGGTACCAGTAAAAATAACAAACAAGCAAAGAACATGAGCTTGGATCACAAGCAGTTTTTAGGAATTCACATCATGGTCTATCTCCTTTAAGATCCCATGTACCAAAAATGGATATGACATCCAGTGTTCTTTCTAAAAATTATCATCCTCAGAAAGAGAAGAGGAAAACAAGGGTGACTGTAAAACGAAATTTAGCACGTCCTTACAGGCTAGACACAGCAAATGATGTAAGTATACACAATGGGGCTCAGTAACCTTTAGAGTAAATGCAATTCTAAATTCTATTTCCCTGTTTGTCACCCAACTCAAGAACAGCCTGAATTCCTTAAGGATTCCTTTATTTTTTTTGCAACGTTCCTTTTGCACCTACAGATATTTGTTTCTACGTCTTCAAATTTTACTTCCTGCAAAACTCTATCAATAATATCTCTATCACTACAAGTAGATATTTATCCACCTAAGCTTCCTTTGGGGCATGGAATGAGGCTCTCATAAGAGTGTCTCAAGTACAGACACTCTTATTTTCAAAATTGTGGCAAATACTCTTCTAACAAATAAAAAGGTGGTAATAATTAAGGTTATTAATTAGAAGACCTAGGGTTGATTTCTTCCTGGGGATGTTCAGACTGACAGACACTGGATGCCTGTATGCAAGTGTCTCCAACTTTCTTGGGGCTGTGCTTAGAAAACTTGTTCCTTGGGGCTGTGCCACCAAAAACCAGCAATTGTGGGTGCACATAAGATAGTAAGAAGGTGAAAGTCGAAATTTGGCTTAGTTCGGTTTGGCAAGCAAAGTCAAAGAAATTAGACATGCCAGAAAATGTTATTACACCTCACCAGAGGTATTATTACATCTCACAAGAGATGACCAAGTAACAAAAGTATTTGTCAATGACCTTATTCGTAAAATTTCCAAGGACGACAACTCTATTGTATCAGTACCCTGCCCTTTGCCATTTTTCCTCAGGCATTCAGACAAACATTGCTGGATATGGTATTACTCATATAGATAACAGCATCTCTGCACAACCAAAGGGCTTCATGCATGAAAAAAGTATTTGTTGTTTCTTTTTCACTACTTGCTGTTCATCAGCTCAAGTTCATGTCAGGAGGATGACTCATGTTCTTCTGTTTAGCACATGCTTAATACTCAGCTGAGTGAAGCAGAGCCCACTGTGACCTGCAGATCCCAGTTTGCCAGTGGGGAAGGCAGAGAACAGCTCATGTCCCATGGACAGCCACTACACCAGCAACTAACTGAGCTGCCATGGAGGCAAGTCCAAAACTGCAATAAGGAATGCTCACTCAGGAACCCTCACATACAGCCATGCTTTCTAAGGTCATAAAAGTAGCAGGGAAATATTTTTGCCTAAGAACTTACTGACATGCAAAAGACTCAAGTTCTGGCAGAAGTGGGTTTTTTTTGACACTGTTTTGATTTGGTTCAGTTTCTTTTCCAAACTAAAGCTGGAAAAAAAAAATTAAAATATTAAAATTTTCTACGATACCATCAGAACAGGTAGGTAGAAAATGATAGAGTCAAGTAGGCATATATCACAAAGTGTTTTTTTACATTTTTTCACCTTTTTTCACTCTTCAACTCACAAGATGGAAACCCCAAAATGTAGACTGAAAGGGGCAGAGGAACTAGTAGAGGTGATAAAGCATTTCCTTTTTTCTTCTCACACACTACAAGTACATTTGCAGAGATCATCCATGTGACACTTTAACCCTCTGAAAATAGACCAGAGTACATATCCCAGAAAGCAGCCTTGTACTGGAGGAAAAGTCAAAATATCCAAGTGCATTATTATTCCTTACAAAAGTGTCCACAGTTTAAAAAAAGAGTCAGTTTTATAGTAAAATTTAGTTGGACAAATGCTGAAGAATATATGATGAAATTCTTCAGTGGGTGAAGGGAGAAGGACTCCATGAATGCACAGGTTATTCCAGCCATGACTCCTGGGAGATGCTCCCCATGCCCCACATGTGATTACTCCAGAGCAGCTCTGTGGAGGGTGTGGACACTTCCACAACAAAATAGGCTTTTCCCAGGAAACTATTTCTCCTAATAATATAATCTGGCAAAAGCAGTTTAAAATAATTTGGTTCTTTCTACTTCAACATTTTATGTGTGTTTTCCTTGAGATCATCATCTAAGTTACCACAAAGGCACAGCTTCCACACATTGCCCACTGACTAAGTGACTGCTGCTACTTTTAGCCAGTTTGATTTTAACTTGATTTTATATTAAAATCCAAATGAGGGATGATTTCAATTTTTTTGTGGTGGATGGAAGGAAGGGCAATGTAGGACTGTACCAGCTGCAGCTTTAGAGCTTTATTTGGAAGGCTACAAGGACATACTTTATTTCCTCAAGGATCTCAAAGGCCTGGACTAATTAGTACTTATTAGAAAACAAATTAGAAATGCATTTTATTTCTCCATATGGTGAAAGCAGGAGCTACAGTAAAGGGGTGGGATAACATAATAGCTGAGACGGTGATTTGCAATGCATAATTTATTTGACTAATTTTGCCTTTTCTTTTATGTCTATGCACTGTCTAAGAACAGGTAACAACTTCCTTCAATATATGCATTGTTCAAAACAATTTGTCAAATAATTGTTGCTATGTGGCTCATCCGTGAACAATTCATTGCATATATTTGATCACTGTGATTCAAAATTACAGTGGCAAAAAATAATAGATATGCAAGTTACCTTATTTTTTTTAATATATTTTTTTCATGTGGATGCCATTGTGATCATTTTTATGTGACCAACCTTGATTTTGTACTTCAGGTTTTTGCTAGCATAAATTCTTCAAAATTAACTTAAAACTGCTTGAACTAGAATTGCTATGGAAGAGAAAACAGGCGTTACCAGTATTGAGTAGAATTCACAGGAGTTTACACTTTATTTTCATTGCTTTGTGAATGTTTCTCCCAAAATGTACTTCTTGTATGTAGAAGGCAATCCTGACGAGTGAGTAAACACAGTTATAATAATCTGATTTTTAAAAGTTAATGAATACTCAGAGAAAAACGTAGAAGTGATCTCAGTAGCTACTGTTAGAGACACTTACGGCAACTCTGTCATAACCAACACATTATGTCTGTGTTTGTAAAAGACAGGGACTCCTGGTATTTTGAGGCTGGAGGGAAGAACTTATTGTTCATTATGCCTTGTGTACATTAGAAATGGGAACACTGAATACTTTGTTGATCTCCTACTGACACTGTTCAGCAGCAGGGTGATGCCAGCACTAATACCTGCAGAACACCTCCACACAGATGGCCACATCCTGATGGTGTTGGAGATCAGAGCATCTCAAATTCGCAGCTCTTACCTCTCTTCCCTGAGTAAGACACCAGCCTAAAGCCACACTTCTGAACCCAAATCCTCGCTGTCATGGTTTGACTCTGGCTAAAAGCCGAGAGCCCACACATAGATCTAAAATTTCTCAGAGAAGGGAAAAAAAAAACCGACTTTTGTGATAAGGATTACAAGCAACTGTTTATTAACTACTTCACACAAGCAAAACAGGCTCTAACTTAGAATGTTAAGAGTTTACTACTACAACTACAACTACTACTAAAATCAGAGCTTAAGAGTTTAAGGGTGAGCAGTTTGATAGTTGTTACAGATACCTTTCTGCCCCCCCNGCCCCCCCAGCTAATAAAAAACTCTGGTTACTTAAAACCACAACACTCGCCTCTAACCTTGGGAGTAGTTAAGAGATGGAAAGATGGTGTTTTCCACATGCCCAAACTTCAGGTCTTTATTTTCTGAGCAGAATCCTATTCGATAGGCTTTTATATGAACTGTCTCTAGTAACCTGCCAAGCACAGCTGTTGTGAACTTCGTGTGGTGTGGAAGTCAGTATTGCCAATGTGCTGGGTGTGCTTTCAGCCCACCTACAAAAAACAGGGTGCCCTAGAGAGAACAGACAGAAGAGCCAGATTTGTTCATCCCAAACAATTTCTCGTATTTCTCTGCTCTGGGCAATTTCAAAAAGAGAAAATTATTCACAGATAAAAGTGATTATGTCTATATGCATGCTGACCATGCAATTGCAAGAACAATTGATTCCAGATATTCCTCTTATAGCCCTTACACCTGCCTCACTCTAAACTGCCCTCTTTAGATCCCAGAACATGAAGGGCACGTTCAGCCTAGGCCCATTAGTAAGACATCTAAATCCTTAGTAGCGTGCCCTTCACGCTACTAAATGTTTCAAAAGGCATTCTATACATCTACTACTAGAATGAAATATAAAAAGAATCTATGTAAGCATGAAAATTTGGAGGAATTGATTTTATCCCTGGGTTAAATGCTTTTGTTCACTATTTGTAGATTCCAGCCAGATAAAATCTATTTTATTCCAGTGAGAGGAAAAGGATAGGAGATCTGTTATCTTCCTTAAAATGTTTTTTGGCTAGAAAATGCTTCTAATTTGTATGATGCATTTCTACATCAATGTTATAGAACTACATGCTTGATTTATACAAACTGTAAGGATCAATGCATCATACACAGTTTTTCAAATTGTGAAAGACTTCTTTTTCTCCGTTGATTTCCTTTACTGACAGGACTGAGCTTGCCTTTCAACCACCTATTTTAACAACATTTTGCTAATCTAGAAGAAGTTTATAAACTCTTTTCTGTCTTTGAAAATATTTTCTCCAGCATGTTCCACATTCAAAACAACATTTCAAAGTGCCACTTTAATCCTTTTTATCTTTCTGATAACACAGGGATTGGTCATTACTTGGTTATTCTGGTCACATTTCACTGTTCTTCAGTGAAATCTCAATAGAGAAGGAATGCTTTAGGCAAAAGGAACTCTGAACTTTTGTGTCATCGAAATCTTAATGTAAGTATATTGAATACAGCCTGCACAGCTAAGCCTAAAATCATAAGAAACACATCCTATTATAAAATTTGCACCAGCACAAAAATCAAAGATTTTGTTAAAAAGAAATGTAATTTTTCAATGTTATTCCTTACAACCCTAGATACTTACTGAATCTAGAAATAAAAAAAGTTTGGAAAATATTTATATAAAATCCAAGAATGGAAAGGCAGAGAAGAAAACACTAAGAACCTCCTGCTCCCATCTATACAAACCATAATGCTTTTAAATCTCCATAAGCTATTAAATGATTTGGCTTTCTAAAATTACAAAGCTGGGACATTGTCTTCATGTGCCACATTTGAATACTTACAGGTCATGATGACACCATAAAGGCTAATGTGCATACTCTTTTTTAAACACCATTACGCCTCCAAGGAAGTAATGCTTATCATAAAGTTGTGTTTAAATTAAAAAGAGATATTAGCATGAGGTAAAGTGTCCTTTCCCTTTCATTCTTTTAATACTTTACCTCTCAGGGATTCTCAGAAAACTCCTTGTTTTCTAAAATAGACATTTATTTTCTAAAATTATTTTCTAAAATAGACATGTATGACATAGGTGCTTCAGCTCATAGTTTTCGTGTATATCACCGCATCATTATTGCATTAAATCTCCATTTCTGAAGAGGATTTTTTCTTCTTTGCTTTGTGTTCTGCATTAGTTACCAAACCTGCCGCTTCCTTCTGGTACAGACCAATTTCTCACAGCTTAATGCTAAAATTATTATCTTAAAATCTCTAAAATGCAGTTCCACCATGGCTTAGCCACTTTCGCTGCTTTTACAATTGCTGCTTATTAATGTTAATCATGTTAGAATGCTGGGTTTTCTTAACTAGTGTAAGAGCTTAAGTTTTTAATCTGAGTCATTTTTTCCCTTCACAAATTTCCAGAAAATTGCTAGGATTAAAATACCATAAAGATTTCCTTTCGATCCATGTGAGCCTGTAACCCAGACTGCTTAGAAACAAGTCTTTTATCCCATTCAAAGGACATATGTGCAGACTGATGTAAAGCATGATCTGTAGAACATGTGTGCCCACTCCATCAGGACATTTGCATACCTTGAAATCTGTGGTAACCAAAAAAGTAAGAACAGAGGGAATCTTGTTACAAGCAGCTATTCGTTTCTTTTCACCTTCATCCAGTATCTGTGTTATCACCCATCTTATGTACACCTTTTGAGTGTCACTCTAGGTGAAATTCAGAAGACTTTTAACCTATGCAGACACAGAAGGGTGGTGAAAGCTGGGTCTCCATTCCGAATAATAAAGGGGACCCTATACAGGAGAAGCCAAGCCAAACTACCTCATTGGAATTGATTACCTGGAGGAAAGAAGATGGACAAATGAACTCTTCGCTCTCAATGTTTTCCAAGACAGGCAGTGTATCCACCTGTGGTCACACAGCTGGGACTGGAAGAGATAAATGTGACCCTTTCTCTGGCAATATATCAGCCAGTTTAAGCAGCAGTTTAGAAATTTGAGGAGCGACTTAATTTTGCAGTCTGTATTTTGGAACTGAATTGAGCACAAACGCATTAGACCAGGTATTTCTCATGCCTTATAAGAATTAAAGATAGCATCTTTGCAGAACTGTATAACCATTGGTCATCTTAAACAATGCATGTCTCAGTCTTGGCAATTCTGTTGCTATCATGTTGCTCCAAAATCTCCTTTTCTAAGGGTCTTTAGGAAAGATGAGGATAAATAAACCAGTCTGGAACCTTAATCTGTCCTTCAACCTTGTTTTTTCAGGTTAATTTCAGTTAGGAGAATAGCACAAAGACTGTTCTAGTCTCACTGATTGTTGGGTTTTCCTTAGCAATGGACAAAATCTCAAATGTCTTTTGTAATTTTTTAGATCAGTCAGTGGGTTTTGATACCAATGGTCCTTGGTTGTGATAAACAGCATAGCTTTTATGCTATCACTCACTTGAGTGATTTTGTTCTTTTCTCTCCAAATGTCAACTCCAGTTCCCACTGAATTCAACTCCAAAGCTGCTTTAGGCTTCAACTAAAACAGGTTTGGGCCCTAGGAGATGAAAGAAAGTGATTTTGATCAATTGCTCATCTGCCCAAAGAACACTTTCACACAGGTTCTGCCAGGCTATATTTTAGTGCACCTTCTCTATGTGATGCTGAGAGAGATAATAACACAATTTGGGCTGTTGTGCTTTCAAGATGCAGATGACACGCAGCTCTATGCCTCATTTTCATCAAACCCAGATGGTGTGGCATCTTTGCTTTGCCTGTGCCTGGCAGAGATTAATACTGAGATAAGGGCAAGCCGACAGAAGCTTAATTTGGACAAGATGGAGGAGTTGCTATTGTGTAAGGGAAAATAAGTGTGATCTTACTTTTCCACTTCCCATTTGGGAGGATTTTCACCTGCAGTGTGTTTGGATTCCTATTGCTATCTGAAATTGCAGGTGGCTTTGAGGGCCCAAGACAGCTTTTCATATCTGCTTCAGTTAGACATCTATCACACTTCTTCTTGGCTTCAGACAGTGCCACCTCCAATCCATGCCTTTGTAAATTCTAGACTTAATTATTGTGATGTGCTCTATATGGGGCTACAGATGAGGACCAACTGGAAACAATAGTGCATGCTGAAACCAGCTGCTTTCCTGGCTGGCAATGGCAGCCTGTGAGCACATACTAGATAGCTTCCCTGACAAAAATTCTGTCTTCCTCCCCACCAAAGGAATGGTTCCCTCCCTATTGAAACTGGCTCCTACACTGAATTAGTCTGAAATGACCTGAGTCCTATCTTCTTGAGAAAACATGTCCTGCCAAATGAAGTCTCAAAGCAATTTCTGACAGTATAATATTAGAGCCCTAGATTTAAACAAATAGGAGGCAGTAGCAATGCTTTTAAAACAAACAGCTCTCAGCTTCAAAATTGGCTTCCCCAACCACTCCAACAGAGCCCAAATGTGTTAAGCTTGGCACAGTAAATGACCCTTCTCTTTTCCCTAGCTTTGGATTATCACCATACTTATCACAAAGGACTGGTTTGAGAATCTTGTAGTAATTGCATCTGCATTCATGAGCTTTTTAATATCATCATTAATATTGCACTGGATTTGTGGACTCCTCATGAAATTATACTAAACTGACACCAAGAGCTTGAACTTTGGATTCTTATTTTAAAGATTCCATCCGTGACCCATTGCCCCTCAAAAGCGTGGTTCAGATAAGCACTCTCAGGATTCAATATTTTTCTGACCTGCCTCTTGGGTCAACAAAGTGGTTTGGAAAGCTCAAGAGAGTAGCCTTATTTATTACATGTCAGCACTTCTTTTTTCTAATTCTAGCTAAAACCAGGACCTACAGAGAGAAATTCATAGGACATTAAAAAACTCCTTTAAAATTCCAGAAGGCCTTCATGTTTAGTCTTAAGATAGGAAAAACCTGTCGCTTCTTATTGCAGCCAAAACATCCTTTGCAGGAGACAGCTTAAGCAGAATACCACCACCAGAAGTTATACTACTATGTATTTAATGAAGAATACTGAAAAATTTTCTTTTAGACAAATTTTGTTATCTGTATCCATATCAGATTCTTCATCAGTGACGAAACTGCTAAAATGGTGTGAGATACTCAGGACTAAGCTACAAATTCATGAGAGTAACAGTGGCAGAATCTGGTTTTTTATGATAATAGACCAAAAATTGAATTACTTCCTCCATTTTTCCAGAAGACCAGTTCAGACTTTGTTATCTGGATACAATATCTCTGTCTCAAGTACTCTGAGTGAATGGGATCTATAATTCTTACAATTCTTGAAATTTATAATTCTTAGAATTCTTGGAAGGGAAAATATAGCATTATTTCCCATATAGACTACGTATACCAATAATAATCTAAATTCCTAGAGATATGCAGGTGCTTGGATGCAAAAAGTAGACTCTTCAAATCCTTAGTCTCTGCTTTGCTTAATTGGATTTTACTGAGCATTTTAAATTGGCTGAGACTTTTGATCAACTGCATATCCGTCACTTCCAAGAGCTTTCACAACACTACAGACCTGAATATCTATCTGACAAACATACTTCTGAATCTACTAACATTTCCTTACTAAGATATTTTCATCAAAAATGTAAAACCTTATAAAAAATTCAAATGTTTTGGTTCAATTCAGGCCCTCAGTTAGAATATTGTCATCTTGTGTCTATATGGCATGGTGTTGTTTTTATTTGGGGGATTTTAATGCTACAGTGATAGTGATTTCAAAGGTTCTAGCTCCTTTTTAAGAGATAGCTGCACTGTTCTTGATTTTGATCTGTCACCACCTTGCCACAGTATGATATTCCAGGTTTCTTGTTTTGAGTAAATGTATTTTTTTAAACATTGCAGCTTGATAAAACAGAAGCCCATTTTGAACAATAAAGCATAAGTAATGTATTTCTATTTTTATATGTTTTCTTGGATATGATTGCAATTTATGAGAAAAACCACTATAATTATGAATGCAAATGATTTCACAGTTACTGCAACAGATTTTGTTTATATATGTTAAACTATGCTGAGAAAGAGCCGGCTTTGATCTGGGAAACTCATTAATGTCTTTGCAAAACAGCAATCAGAACATGGTATACAGCAGTGATGGTGACCGTGGTTCATCAGGATGTGAGTCAAGCCATGCCAGCTTTGAAATTCAGACACCCTCTTGTGTCAGTACACAGAGGTGGATAATAGGGAACCTAGGAAGTCTTTTTAAATTAAATTGTTTTAAAATTGTGTTTCTAGTCTGATAGAAATAATACTGTAATTTATTAAAACAATAGAATCATGTGTTCTACCAAGGAAAGGCAGAAGTTCCACGGAAGACTTGACAGTGCATATTCATATCCTGTGAAATCAAAGGGGGTGAGTGCACAAGCTTGAGTGTTCAGCCCTTGATGTCTGCTCTGCATTCTCTTTCATAGTGGTTTGGACTACTCCCCTTACATCTCTTTAACATGAAGCTTGGGTTCATCCTAGGGTTAGCTTCCACCAAGGGGCAGTATGGATGAGGCCATACTGTGTTTAGCTATCTCCATCTGTCACCATACTCCAACATTAACCCAGAAGGCCTCATACTCTCACATGCAACCCAAAATATTCACACAACACTCCAGGGCATGTGTATACTCTCCACATCACACTTATTAAAATCCCACTCTTGAGGCTGTAAGGCAGTTTCCTCATTAGCAGCCTGGCCTATGGACCCGGGCCTGATGACAAGTGCTGTTAACACCATGTCAGCAGATGTCTGAGGAACACTGTGGAGCCAGGCTGGGCCTCACAGAGACAGCAACCTTTCAGCATGCAAAAGAAAGTCCAGGAGGGGAGGGCAAGCCAGATGCCCCAGAAGAATCATCAGAGTATTGCACCATCCACAGTCCATACTGGTAGCACTATGCAATTTCAAAAAACAGTAGTTACCCTAAAAGTATCCCAACAGCAATTCCTTGACTTCCGCTTACCCGGTTTCCCGATACCTATTAACACCAGTGTTTAACTCATTTATAGCTGGCCCAGGTTAGCTTGAAGGATCTAGGTATGTCTTTCACAAGGCATAAGGAATAGTTGTGGGAGATCCAGCATACGGGCACAAGACGGGCACCATATTGGATAGGCTTGAGACCTGGAAGAGTTGGACATATTGTATGAGAAGGGTCATTTATCACAGTGTTCAGCGCTTTCCCAGAAATTCACCATCACACAAATGGGCTTCTAGAGTGTGGTGGAAACATATACATGTCCCTCTTACAGCAAATGTGAGGTCCACTTCTGGACATGGTGGTGGAGCAGATTGGCACAGTAATACGGGGTGGTGACCCTCTGTCCCTCTCAAAGGCACCCTCCTCCCTCCAGTAGGGCATTTGAAGTAACAGATATTGGACGCACTCCCCTTTTCCAAAGAGCAAACAGGTCACACTGTGAAATGCTGAAACACTTTCTGGACATATCATCCAGAACAGCTGAAAGCCCTTTGCACCCTGGACTGGCAACACAGAAATCTGGGTTATCACCCAGTAAATGAGTAATAGGAATTTGGATGCGAGAGGGATAATGAATCCTTTGTATGTCCTCATGATCAAGACCCTCCCAGAAACCCTGCCTGGAGGATCTGCAGGGTCTGATCTCTAGGTATCAGCAGAGGGACTGCTCTCCACACTAGGCAACTGAGCAACAGGTTGTAGTACGTAGGGTCACCCTTCACTTTATTGCTTCCTCTCCACACCAAAAACATGTTCCTCAAAAAAAGTAGCCTTTCATTTTGACTAATTCTCACTTTGACAGTTTTCTATTTGCTGGACAGCATTAGTTTTTGCTGATTACCTAGTAATTGTCCATGCAGCTACTAAAACTGTGTCTATACTAGTTGACCAAATGGGTCAAGGATTGTGCTCTAGCCTGACAGCAACTAATCCAGTCTCATTTATGCAGGCCAGCTTTGTCCAGACTTCCTATGGGGAATGGTCCCTGGACCATGCTGACTCCCCTAGGTACTGCCTGCATGCACTAGCTCTCAGTGACCAAAACCACACTGAAATCATGATGGCAATTATCAGTAGTGCTCTGGTCCACACAGCATCCTCATTAGTATATCAGTCTAACTATGGCCTGCTTAATTCACTAATATTTGGAGTTATTTCAAGTTGCTATGAGTACAGATTGGAATGACTGCAAGTCACAGAGCAATACTCTTTCCCTGATCTATCCTTTAGATAAACTTTTCTTTGGGCTTGAAAATAGGTTAACAACTGAACAAGTTTGATGAAGACAATATTCCACAGGGCACAGGCAAGCAGCAGTCTATCAGAAAAACTGACTTAGTTCGATGGGTGTTTCAGGTAAACTTTCTGACTAGTGGCCAAGGAATTATTTCTTTTCAGTGTTCGTAATACCTTGCTCTTCAATGAGAGCTGATTATGGCTGCAGCATTCTCACTCTGGGGCAGTAGGTCAATAGGTTAATATCTTGGCTAAAGATCCTGAGTGTGCTTCACTTGGCAACACCGCAGCGTGCTGCCAGAATGCAGCCGCAGACGATAATAGTGAGCTTAACTGCCTAATGCTCCCCCTCACCAAGGGACACATTACACGCAAATACCCCCAGACTTCTCTAAATACCTACTGCTCTCCTTCTGCTGGGTTTTCCCATCTGTATGCAGTCTTGTCTCTATGTCTAGAGATACTAAACTTTTAAGCTGCGCTTCTATTTTTTAGAGAAGTCAGTGTATAAAATGTTCTCATTTCATCTGCAAAAGTGTAGGCCTTTGGAGGATGGTCTTCTTTAGCCATAAAAAAGATAACATTTAAAAGCAGAAATTGTTTGTTAACACTGTCTCATCATGAACTTCATATTTTTTTCTCCAGGTACCACATTTACATAATTAAGAACCATTCATACACTTTGATTTTAAACTTTACTTCACCTAAAACTCTTCAAAGAGAGTGTCTATACTTTACTTGAATGGAAACTTGGAGAGATTCTGAATATACTGATGAATGCAAAATTTATACTGATTGCACGAGGATCATATGTGTATGCCACAAAATTATCTTGAAGGAGAAAAATCAAGGCAGCAAATATAAAAGAAGCATTTTCAATAAACACAGTAAATTCTAGTTGTTCTCAAAAATGTTATTTCAATTATACTCAGAAAGTGATATTGCAGATGTCAAAAAATCTATTTCATTAATTTTGTAATGTTTCATCCAGATACTGTATCACAAAGCTCTGGAAGCCCTTTTCTAATTATGGATAATTGGGTGAGAGAACATTTGAATTTATATTAACATGTGAACTTTCTGCATGAAGGATGCAGAGCTCTCCAGCAAGATGCTCAGCATTTTACTAAGGAGCTGAAAAAACATCAGCTCCTATTCTGTGTTGTATGGTAGCAGAGGTTACTCACTTCTTTATAATATTGCAGATATTTTCCAGGATTAATTTGAAGTGGGGTTCTTGGCCATTGGTCACAGCATGTTCTTTTCTGCCTAGCTGAAATCATCTTCATTCCAGTCAATAAAACCCAAGCACCTTTTGGATTCACTACATACAATTGCCAAGCCATTAAAGTGGGCTTTGACCTTTTTCCAGTCTATATGTGGTACCTGGCTTTTGTCTGTTTGTTACTCATTAAGATCTTTGTGATGGAAGAAGTTTCCTCAAAGGAGAAGAAAATAATTGAAGGTTTTATGATATGCTATGGCATCATGAACAAGCCATGAAGGAAATCTCAAAAACAACATAACACATAAATGTCAGGGAGTTTCCATTGAAACACAAATCTCACCAGAATAAATCAAAGACTGTTACTAATCAGAGTCTAAAATAGTCTTAAAGAACAAAGGTGCATGTAAGACTTTAACTACAGGGATGAAAAAGGAGACTATGTCATGTTTATAAATTCTGCAATGATAACAAAGAAGCTTCAACACAACAAAGCCAACAGAGTAGTTGAGAACAAAAAAAGCAATGTCTCTGGAAAGATTTAGAAAAACATTGAATTTATTTTTTTTTTCACAGCAAACAAGATGTTCTCTGGCAAATGATATGAATCCTTTGTCAAGGGTGTCCAGATGGCCTTTGTGAATAAAATACTGCACACAACAGTGACATACTTGTTGGACAGATAACTTACAGATTTGGAAACAGCCTGTTGGAGAGCTTCTTCATTAAACTAATAATGTTTCTGGTGATTTGGTTACAAGAAGCCAAAGGCCTGGTGACAATTTCACAAAAAGGAAAGTTTTAGCTTCTATGACAACCTGGACAACTGCGTTTCTCCTCATGACAACCTGTCTGATTTATATAAAGTCATGAACCCACAATGAAAAATAG
The DNA here is from genome assembly GCA_013390005.1 of Calyptomena viridis. Classification (NCBI taxonomy): domain Eukaryota; kingdom Metazoa; phylum Chordata; class Aves; order Passeriformes; family Eurylaimidae; genus Calyptomena; species Calyptomena viridis. Next base: position 17,891 of record WEIV01018631.1, read on the forward strand.
ATTTTAGAAAGGTCTCTAAGAAATGTTAAACTATACCTGGAAGATGACAAAAAAAATCTAACACAATGATTCTGTTACCCTTTTCATGAAATAAGATTGAGAAGACTGTGAGATGTGTTGAAAACTGCTTTGGTTATTGTTCAGAAGCTTATTTTAGGAACTTTCTTTCCCCTGCAAAGTAGGTACAGCTCAAAACAAGAGTTCTTCAGCTGAATCTATTGGCAACTAAGCGGTCCCAATACAGGTAAAAATAAAGTAGAAAAGACAGGATGGTGAAAAAAGAAAAACATAACAAATTTACAACAAAGGTGAGGCCTTTTAAAACATAATTTCCTATTCCTTTTTCAGGCTTCCTTTTAATTTCTTGTTCTAGATATATACTAGGGAATTTACCAGTCCAATTTCCTAATACCCACATTGGGTTCCTCTGACATCTCTCTACTGCCCCCTATAAATTCAGTTTTTAAAAAAATGTCTTTCTGTTTTAATTGCATCTTCCTAATAAAGTAACAACATATTACTCTGTGATTCCTTTTTTTCAAATCAATTTTATGGAACAGGGCATGTCAGAGCAATCTTTCTACAAATACCACAATAGAGAAAATACTGAAAGAAACAACATTCTGAAAATTAAATCAGTAGATCAGATCAGTATATTTCTTGCTTTCCACTTTCAAGCCCCGATATGAAGTAATATTTACCCATGTAGAGCCTAAGAGCTCCATCCAGATCTCAGTCCATATTCTTAAGCTGCAAGACTAAAACCAGCAGACATATAAAATAATTATATTTAATTTATTTCAATAATACTCCTTACCATGTAATCACCTGAATAAAGATCTGTGTGCTGGAGGTTGTTTCCATCTCCTCCAATGAGGCTAACTGACTGGAGGTAATCCATTGCCTAAGAGTTAATCCCTCTGAATACGATTCCCTAAATTTCTAGTTAATCCACTATAGTCTACAAATGGGTTCTCCATTGCATGTATGACACCAAAGTATGCCAATGTAAACGTTCTTTAGTTAATAAATAACCCAAACAAGCATTTAGCTGAAAAGCCATTTAACATCAACTGTAATAAGTGACAAAGAAAATTATGATATTAACATCTCTTGAAAAAGATGAGAGACAGCAGGGAAAGGGAATCTGATCTGTAATGAATGCAGTTCGACTGCTTGTTCACCCTGATTGCTGCATTGTAGCTAAATGGGGTGCATGACAACCATGCAGTGTTGCTGTGGCAGCTTCCATTTCCCTAATAACATTGCACCTTTCCTAGTATTATTTTATCAGATGGAACATGTATAAAGTAGTGCATATAATTCTCAATAATATGATATAATCATAAGGGCCTTCACAGACGAATAGATTACATGAGCAAGACACTAATTTTCTAGCCAAAAATAGAGCAAGACAAGAAATACAAAGATACATCTAACACTGTTTATACCTATTTCTTAATGATTATAGACCTTCAGTCTCATAAAACCTTACTTCGAAAGGAATGGCTATTTTTGTTTTTTGCAGCAGCTATCTTAGTGTAAACACAGACATTGATATACCCATTATGCAACCAAATGGAAACAACTGAAGTTGATAAAAACAAGTTTATAATCTAAGGGTCCATTACCATCATACAGGGCCTGCTTTTTTCCTTTGAAGTCAACGGGATTTTGTCATCACCATCAATGGAAATATAATCAGATTCTCAGCCCACATGGTGGATTTACAATGTATTACTTCCTTCATCATGGAAACAGCTACTTCAGAACCCCTTCAGTTGATCAGGCATTATTATTAAGGATACTACTATAAATCCTATGTTGTGTATGTGCCCAACTCCCCATTTCAGATAAAAAGTAGATTACACTAACAATATGCAAATATTACTAAAGAAAGAAAGAAAAAAGGAGCTTTGATTTTGGCAGCTATAGCAATGCAAGCAGAAAAGGAATTAGGCCTTGGAGAGATCTGTTGTCACATTGGAAATGGGAGTATAATGATATGTGCAATAATTTGCCTTTGACACAGATGAAAACATTTGACTTTTTCTGATCAGATAATCAGCTAATAAAGCCTTGGGCTGTGCTAATTTTTTTGGAGTGGAATATGTTTAGACAGGATGATTAACATTGATAAGGCATTTGTGAGATGGTACAGTTGTAATTCCAAGGAGTCTGCTAAAATATTTGTGAAGTCACTCTAACCCTAACAATGTCACTGTGGAGATTATGTAAATGCAAATGAATCTGATCTCTAACCAATGCAGTATAGATATGAGGGTATATTGCAACACATGACCATATGTAAATTTAAATAATGTAAATAGTTTATAAATTAGATGGCATAGCTTATAAAAATAAAAGTATTTGCAATGGATCCTTGGAGAAGGGTAAGATGTGCAGTGAAAAAAGGATCATTTAGACCCATGTGGCCGTGTGTGGAAAAGAGGTGTAACGTGAGAGGACAGGGTAAAAAAGCATTGGGTGTGAGAGACTGAGTAGGAGGATAAAAGATGTAGGAGATAAAAGGGTTGAGAGAGAAGAGATATAGACAAGGGAAAATGTATGTCTGATCTTAAAGATAAGGGTAAATAGCTTTGGTTCAGTACAGTAAGCAACAGGAAGCCAAACAGTGATTCATATGGCCAAAGTAACAGGAGAGGAGATGACATAGAAGCCTAATTTTGGAGAGATTATTGGGGAAGATAAGTAAAAGAAAAGAAAAACATTAGAGAGAAGGTTATAAATGAGCACCAGACTGTATATGAAGATATTAGTAGGTACTAGTCATAAAGCAAATATATTTCTATTCTCCACTAAATACTGGTAGGAAGTCTCCATTTTCAGGCCTTTAATATTATAAATGGGTTTAATTTGTTGTGTTTCTTTTTCAAAATAATACCAAATAAAGGTGTCTTCAGCCATTGATTAATCATTTGCCAAACTTACTTTTTAATTAAATGTGTTACTGTGTTATGTGAGTACATAAAGGAATAAACATCAAAGTTGCTCTCTTCTGCTATGGGTAAAATGGGAAAAGTGTTTTTTTCCTTTGGAATTTTAAGTTTTATATTACATGATTTAGCCCAAGGCAAATATTTTTTTATGGCTGAATTATAAAGTTCTTGAGAAACAGGTTTATAACAGAAGTGCAGACAATCTTCAAAAAAGCATTATAAACACCAAGTCAAATTATGAAGCAAAGATGGGCCTGAACCCAAACCCCAAAGCTAGCCACTCCATTAACTTTTACATACACTGGATTCAGATTCAGTCTTTGTAACATTAACTCATCCTTGCCATAAAATCCCATTACTGATGTGAAAATGGAAAGCTGAACAAATGTATAAGCAGTTGCAGGATCAGGACCTAAAATACCATGACTAAAATGTGCGAAGTGGATTATAAAAAGAGACTTCTGAATGTTTCATTTGATGCCAGTTTATATTCAAGATGATTAAAGATTAAGCATTTTCAGGTAAATGTATGTAAACCAAGGATAGAATGTCTTCACTCATCATTTCAGGGCAATTCGTACATGGAAGAAACCTGCGCCTACATCCATGAACCAGAAAGAAAGAGATGAGTGGAAAAATTACACTAGAGCCATTCATGTTATGATAGGAAAGGACTTTGATGTACCAGACTCTTCTACATTTGCTAAGCCTTGAGAATTCAACAGGAAAAAAAAGCCTCAGTGTGAAATCCAGAATACCCACAGAGTGCCGAGGAAGGACAGAAATTCTCTTCCGTGGGTCACGTTAGCCCAACAGAGGCCATTCCTGTTCAGCTGTCTTTCCAGTCTAGTGCACATCTCTCTCTCTGCAAGAAGAGGAGGCACTGATATTTGAGACATGACCATGTTGATATAAACTTTGGTATATGGATTAGTGGTTACAGGGTGATAAAAGCAACCTCCATCATTATCTTAAAAATTCATCACATTGTACCATGTACATGTTCTGTCTGCATTTAAGTGTTTAATTTTTCTTTCAGAGAATGGAATTTCTTTAAAATACACCAGCTACTAACACACTGTGCCTCCATTTGCAAAAAAACCACTTGTTATTCAGATAGGAAAAAAATGATAAAACATTGGTTCGTTGGTTGGTTGGTTGGTTGGTTGGTTGGTTGGTTGGTTGGTTGGTTGGTTGATTGGTTTAGAGCATCCTTAGAGTGTGCAACTGGGAATTATGATTTCCTTTCCTTAGATTTGTAGAAATTACCTGACAGATTATGCTAATCCCAAAGCAAGAGAGCCAACACTGTCATGCACTAGGTGGAATTTTGATATACATGCTCTGTCAGTATCTGTTTACTATGTGTCACGGAATTAATCTTTGGCTTCTGAGACTGAAGTTTTAAAACAAACATGTATGTATACTTTTTTGCAACCTCTTGGTAAGCTACCATGAGCAAGTAATTTCTGTTTTCAAACATAGATTTGCTTTATTTTAAAACCTATATAGTTGCTCAGACAGTCACAAACTACAATATGTTTCAGGGCAGAACCAATTTATCTCAAGGACTGTCCAGCAGCATGAGAGTTTTAATAATAAGAAAGTACTATTAACTCTCCCCTTCCCCCTTGTTCTGGGAACTTCTCTAAAAGAAAAGAAAATAAAGGGGGCTTAATGTGCTGCCCATAAAATATACATCCCAATCAATCAAGGAAATGCCTAAGTATTGCAAATGATGATCCAGAGACTGCCTAAAGACAGGAAAATGAGACTGAACCCAATAACTCAATCTGACTAGTTCCAGCCTGCCTGGTTTCTAGGTTGCCTGCAGACACAGGCACAGGCAGGAGCAGGGGCAAGGGCAGGGACAGAAGCTGAGAAAGGAAAGAATGAAGTGTACAGAGTATAACAGGATCAAACTGCACTTTAGTGCACAATATTACAGAACTGCAATCACAGAAGAGAACAGGAATGTCTGGCAAAAACTCAGAAAGTAGTAGTGAGAGAGTGTGCAGTATGAAACTAGCAGACAGATTTCCTAGGGACTTAATCTCCAGACTTCAGCTGACCTTAAAGTCAAGGCTTCAAAAGGGCAGTGAGGGAGAGTGAGAGTAGAAGACTCACACTCGGGGCTAGACACAAAGGGATGGAGGAGGCTGGATCTGTGTACGATTTCTGCACACAGATGTAACACATTTGTAGTTAATCCATGTGGCTGCAGACTTGCAACTATGTTCGAAAACTATTTCAAACATGGTTACATCTTCAGAGTGGACAGGGATTTACTGCTGTGGCTATACTTGGAGGATGACCCTGCCCCCAGTAAAGCCCAACTCTTTTCCCACTGCATCCTTGTAGAGTAGGCCCTCTATCAGGCCTTTTTTGTGAAGAAGTGTTAACAGAGTTTGCCTCAACAGTACACCAGTAACAAATTGTTTTCAAACTGCTGTGGGAGATGAGGGTGTCTGACATCCACTGCTGGCTGCAGGTCATTTTCCTAGCACAGACCCATCTTTGGGGACCGTTTAGCACTGTGTTTCAGCTTTCAGCCTTGGAGCTCTTCCTCTAACCATTACCCCAGTGACTGGATTGACTCCATACAGAGAGAGCTCAAAGCACTCCATGTAAAAGAAGCAGTCGGGTTCAGCTAGGTGATTACTCCCCAGATGCAGGGACAGCCTGTAAGGCAGGGCAATAGGGCAAGGAAGGGACAGGGCCCATAGCCGGTGAGCACCAGACCGTGCAGCCAAAGCAGCAGGATTCAGAGCCTGCTATGTCCCTGCTTTGTTCCTGTCCTCTCTGGTGCCAGTTTGTGTGTTTGGGGAGATGCTCAGAAGGAGACACACACTCCTCAGTGCATAGCCACTACGGGGAGCAGAGCCAGCCCTGGGGGACACCAGAAGCTCTTCAGCCCCTCAAGAGGCTCCATGGGAGACAGACAGACTGGAGGGGCAAAGCCGCAACACAAGCTGAGAGACGGGAATGACAGCCAGAGTGGGCGAGAAAGGATATGGGAAGAGGGTCGGATGGGGTGCAGGGAGGCCTCCCCCCGAGATGCAGAAATGCAAAGGGGACAAGGGCAAGGGCCAGATGAGCCTGACACTTGGGGGTCCTCTCAAGGGGGGTCCTCGCGGCTCACCCCACACCAGCGCAGCCAGCCTCCCCTAGGATAACAGAGGACGGCGGTGTCGTCCCACTGGGGAACAACAGGGATTCTGAGGTACACGCGCGAGGACGGACGCTTGGCTGTACTCTCGCATGAAACAAAAAGAGAGTGTTTGAAGGGGGGAAAGGTGGCTGAGGGGGTGGCCCGGGAAGGGACGGGGCAGGGTTCCCGCGGGGCACCGTGAGGGGAGCGAACCGGGAGGTGGGCGGGGGTGCGTGCGTGTGTGTCTGTGTGTGTGTGCGTGTTTGTGTGCGTGTCTGCGCGGGGGGCCGGGGCACGGCAGGACATGGCAGGACACGGCAGGGCCGGGCAGGAGCCCGCGGGGCGGCGGGCGCAGGTGGTGCCTCCGCCTGGAGCGGCTCTACCTGCCGTGGCGGG
>WEIV01018631.1:24521-75539 GCA_013390005.1 Calyptomena viridis
CACGGGAGAGCGGGGCAGGCGGGGGGGACGCAGTTTGCCAAACTCCAGCGCCCGGCTGGTCCCCGCTCACGGACGCTTTCCCTTCCTTCTCTCCCCTACGCAGAGCACCCCCGCCCCGTCTCCCGGAGCCCGCCCGGCAGAGCGCTCCCGAGGTGCCGGCTGCCGCCAGGATTTTTGTCTGTCTTGTTTCTGTGTTTGTTGGGTTTTGTTTTGTTATTTTTTCCCCTCGTTTTCATTTGGCTTTCTAGTCTCTCTGGGAATGGCAGGGGCAGTGGCGCCTGAAGAAAGAACAAGTGTGGGGAAAGGGAAAGGGAGCCGGAGCTAAATGACAGGATGCGGGCGGCTTGAGGCACAGAGAGAAGCCAGCCTCCCTCTGCCCCCGGGACTGCCCCTGCGGACCGTGCTTTCTGCTCCTCACTCCGGCTGAGGGATTTAAGGAAGAGTTGTGCGTGAAGAGCATTTTTATTTTTTTCCTCCTTCCCCTGCTGTCGGAAGGGAAAATGGATTGGGGACTTCTCCTGCACTGTGCAGCCCTCACCTTCACCCTCTCCAGGGCTCTGCGGAGCGGTGAGTGTAACGTGGGACGTCGCGTCTCAGCTCGGGCAGCTCCGGGGCTGCCGGCGCGCGGGGCGGGCGGGGGTCCCGCAGGACCATAGGGCCGGCATCGACGTGATCCCGGCTGGGGGGAAGTTTCTGCCGGAGGAGGGATGCGGTGCAGTCCTCGCCCGAGGATCGCCCGCCCTGCCACTGCCTTCCGATTTTATTTTCTGCTTTTATATAAAGCAGGCTGCTCATTCTCACAAGATCAGGACAGCCAGTTATCTTAATAATGTTCCGTCCCATAGGCAATTAAATGTCACTCCTTCGATATCTGAAAGATAATGAACACTTTAAAGAGGCTTTCTCTTCCCCTCCCCGCCCCCCCCGCCCTTCCTATTTTCCAAAGCGTAAAATTTTAGATCATGCCTCTTACTATCTGTGAGTACCTGCGAGTAGCCTTCACACGGAGAGCTCTCCGGAGCACCCCTTTCCCAAGTCTGCAGTTTACGTGCAACTTGCTCTGTGCCAAGAGAGGAGCTGAGCTCCTCTGTGAAGGCTCAAGAGAAGAAATCCCATAACAAATGAGTGATGTAGCTAGTTTACTGTCAGGCAGCCCTTGAAAACACAACTAATTAAAAGCAGCGTGCTCCTCTTTCCCTGAACAATACCAGGGCACTGTGAATATTTCACTGCATGATGCATTTTTAAAGATGGTCTAATTGTGGGACTGCTTGACGTTTAGTTCTTGCACATGAAACAGCTCATGCGAGTCTTCCTTTGCAGACAAATCCTGAGCAATTATTATTAACTAATTATCAAATATTTACTTTTGCCTGACTGGGTTTTCAATCTAAGTAATTAAAAGAAGAGAGTACCCTCCACTTATAGTGGTATATTGTTTTAATAAGGGACCACAAGTGGAGTGCCAAGCAAAAGAGAGTATTAAAATCACATGTTTTATGATGGAAGTTAATCACTTTCCCAATATGTTTTGAGGAGACTGCTTAATTTATTTAGTACGAGTTGCTTCTTCCAGTGCTGTGGCACAGGAGCCAAGGTGCCAGAGGTGCAATGTGCTCTGAGAGGTGCACTTTGCTCATTCCTCCAGCCCGAGTGAGGGGTGTGGGCAACTGCCTCCCACATAAACCCATACTGCTGCTAGTCCTGTACCTCTCAGGAGGGAGCTACCTCATTCTCTTGTTGATCATTTCTTCCTATTAAAATAAAGAGAGTAGAGCAGGTTGCTGGGCAGAAGCCTCCACTATGAGTGGTTAATGTGGTGGTCTTGCTAGAGTCAGCAAGGCCATTAACCTCCTCTATAACCTACCAGACCTACTAATGCCACCTTCACCTACATCCAGTATTAGTGTCCACTAAATTAATTCATTAACCTTATTTGGAACTAATGGTCCAAAGTCATTAGAAACTGCTCTTCTTAATCAAGTGTGAGAGAGATTGCACAGAGCCAGGGAGTCTAGCAGACCACATTATCTTATTACACTGTCACTTTCCCAGAAGTCGCAGATTAAGGAGCACTGGTGGTAGTGAGTCCACCTCAGCGTCCCCTGAAGTGACTCTGTCAAGTGACTGGAAGCAGCACTGCTTTATTTCAGGCATTTAACAGATGCCAGACTCTGCCATGTTGTTTGCAGGGCTGGAGTGGGCTTAATGAGACAGGATCACTTTCCGAGTGTGCTTACACAGGGAGGAAAAGGCAAGATTCCCTCAGAGCCCCAGACAGCGGATTAGCAAGATCACCAGTGACAGCTTTTGAGCTTTGAGCTGCAATGCCTTTTGTTCTGGTCAGAGGAAAACAGCCTATTTTGAAAAGGCACAGCGGAAATATAATAAGATAGCCTTTCCCAGCAGCATGCTTAGCAGTATCTGGGTTTTGACCATACAGCTGAGTATGTATCATCCCCTTCCCTCTTAATTTATGGCAAATAATTTCTATAAAGAGTGTTGCTTTATGCATTTTTGATGTGTGCTTCCTCATTCGCTTCCATTTGACCTGTTTTTCCTACAATAAAATCTTGTATATTTATAAATTCATGTTGAGAGCAAGGATTGCCATTTTGCTTTCACAGGGAATGTATTAGATTGAGCACTGCAGCCTGTATATACTGTTATTGGGATGTAGTGATATATAGTCTTGCTTTATAGTGGAGGCATTCTTCCTGTCCATAGTTTACTTTCATGTTTTATTGCTCAGAATTAAACAATCAATGTATGGAGAAAGTTCTTCCTCCCTGAAGATCTATAGAAAGAAATCCATAGTATTAAAAAAGTGATTACACAAACCTGGACAGTGAAGTGAGTGACCATGCAGGTTGGATTTCTTGTCTCTTTTTAGTTTTCCTATAAACCTTAAAATGCAAGCCTGACAATGCTGACCACAGGAGCAAAACGCAGCATACCACGTTTTATAGTCACACTTGATGATTCTGGGAACATTTGCAACTATTTGGTATTAGAAATAAATCTTTGTTGTTGTTGGGGGGAGGAAGGAATGGATGGGAGAGGAAGGGATGTTGTTCTGCTCCATTACTTTGATGCAGTCTCCAGGCATGAACAAACTTCCTTGAAAGAATAAATAGTGGATGATTTCTGCTTCACTAGAGTTACTTTGTTCTCTGCTACCCTGGGTTTGAAGAGGACAGATAGTTTCAACCTGCCTAGATTTATGGACTGATAAAACAAAGGGAGGGTCTGCTGTGAATGAGCTTCGATCCACCAAGACAAACCCAGTGGTCAGTGACACAGACCAGGCTTATCCTGTAGCTGGGCAGGGGGTCAAATGGCATCCCTTTACATCTCCTCCCAGCTTTTCTTAAAACTTCATACTTAGAAGATTATACTTTTTGGAGTTAATTGTGTCCTAGGTGTTCTTCTGAGCCAATATTAATGCTGTTGTGAGGATGCAGGTTTTAACAATGTAAGGGACACTGTTGGAGCGGAGGGCTTTTTAAAAAGATACTCTTTAGAAATCAGGTATCTTCTGCTGCCTGCCCAGTCGCTGGACTTAAGGATGGAGACGGAGAGGGAGGCTCCTTCCCTTCGGTAAAATATAGCAGAGATGCATTTTAAGGCATAAGGATGCGGCATAATTTTGCCTGAAGAAGGCTGCGGCCCCGCAGCATTCCCAAGGCAGTCGGCCGGTCCGCTCGGTGTGCGGGTGCTTGCCGGCGGCACCGAGACCAGCCCATCTGTTTGCTTCCCCCCGCAGATAAGTGCGGCGACACGATCAAAATTTTAAGCCCCGGGTACCTCACGTCTCCCGGCTACCCGCAGTCGTACCACCCGAGCCAGAAGTGCGAGTGGCTGATCCAGGCGCCGGAGCCGTACCAGCGCATCATGATCAACTTCAACCCGCACTTCGACCTGGAGGACCGCGACTGCAAGTGAGTGCGGAGCGCCGGGGCGCCACCTGCCGGCCGGCCGGGGCTGCGGCGGGGCCGCTCCGAGCAGCGCCCTGCGGGGCGGGGGGCGAGCGGGGCGGAGGGTGGGCGTGTTACGAAGGTCTCCGCGGCTTTCCGAGCTCTGGGAAGTGCGTTTGAGCTGCGCCTGCCCGATGCGCTGCGAGCGGGTGGCGGCGGTGGTGCGCGGTGTGGGGGTGAGGCAGCGCTTGTTGGCCTGGCTTGATTTTGTGAGTGAGTCTTCAGAGCTTGGAAACGTGGTTCCTTTGACTTTTGTATCCCCACAACTACAAGTGGCCAATAGAAGAGCAGGTCGTTTATAAATTGCCAAATCCTCTTAATGCAGGGTTAGTCTGGCATTTACTCTCACCCTTTAAGGGGCAGTAGACTGGAGGACTGATGGTCGTATTTCCCCCGTTTCTCCCTTTGCTGCTGATTTGTAGCCAGTAGCTCTTCTTTCCCCTCCTCCTGCTCTCCAGTAATGCCCTGAGGGGAGGAAGGGGAGAGCTGAGGTTCGCTTTTCTCCCCTGTCCTCACATTCCCTTTGACTGTCTGTTCCAAAAGTGAGAAGGGAAATCAGAACCTCTCAGAAGCTGTTCTCCACCTTTCCCCAGATCTGTAAACTACACAGCTTGCATAAGCAGCACATGGTCAAATCATTCCCCACTACAACATGCCCTCTAAATTCAGCCTGCTTGTTTCATGAAGAAAATATTTCAGTGATTCATTATTTAAATATTCCTTGCATATCACAGTTTTTTTCATCCCCTTTTGATAACAGCAAGAGGGTTGCTGTTCATTAATGCTACCAGTCGAGATCTTCTCTGCATGTCAGAAAGATTAAACTTAATAACCAGTGGTGTTTGGCATTTCTTGGGAGTATTCAGGATTTCACAGGATTTGGTGGCCTAAAATGATGCTTAGCTCATCAGGAGTGGTTGTAACAGACCACAGAGATTAGAGTGTTGGATTTAGAGAAAGCACTTCATTTTTACCATGCATGTCTTTGTTGCTGTTATTTAATAAATTGATTACTTAGATGACAATTACTGGTTTCTCTTAAAATGAAGCTCTTTAATGATGCAGTGTGGTGCTTACTTGCTTTTTTGTTGTTTTTTTTTATAACCCCTTATACATCAGCATTTCAGTACCATAGTTGAGTGATAATGCAGGAAAACCCTGTGCTCATAAAACTAAACTGACTCTTCATTAAAATGAGTTTTTACTGTGGTGTTGGAGCTGCAGCTCGTATTCACACCATATGTTCACATGCTGACTTCCCATTCTTTAATTTTTAATGTCTTGTACTCAGGCAATTATTCACTTCCCTGTGTCTTCTTGATACAGGTTGCTTCCATTCTGTGGAATGCTGCTAATTCTCTAAAATGTTTGTTACTCTTTGTTTCTTAGATAGAAATTAGGAAATTATATCAAGCATATTTCAGTGTCAAATCCTTTTTCTCTCTTGTTAAAATGCATGTTTTTTCAACTCTGTAAAACCAACATGGTCTTTGGCAGCAGTAAAACAGTGTACAGCATACAATTATTTGAAGAACAAGTAATCTTTGTGGCACTATGTTGTGCTAAACAGTGCTAGACTGAGCTGAACTGGGTCCAGGGAAAGGATTGACTCCCTCCCTCTGTTGCTTCCTTCTCAATGTTCCATGTCCACTCTCCCCCCTGCATTATTTCTTCCTCTGAAACAGAGCCCAGTGCAGTAATGAGATGGTAGTGGGTGGAAGGAAGTCTCTGAACAGGGTTGTTTGCATTGTCTTTGCAGTGTGTGATGGTGATGACTTTACCATTATTTTGTCTATCCTGAAATGCTAATTTTCTAGGCTGTGCTAAATTACTCAGCTGCTACTTCACTCATATTGAAAAATTGCTCTTTTTAACTTGAGAGGGATTGTATTTGTGGAGAAAAAAAAAACAAAAACTCCAACAATTTGGGACCAGAATAACAGAAAATTATTTCAGCAACAGGAATTTTTCAGCAATCTCTGTGGTCTGAAATTTCAATGTCTACTTACAGAATTCACATTCCTTGTACCAAATATTGGATACAACAGGAGATTAATGCAATAAACATTACACAAGTTTTTTTGTTTTGTGGCTAAGTACATTTTGCTTTCCTAATGCGCTTAGTTTATTAGAAACTCTGTCTGCAATCAAGAAATGTGTAATTTAGGTTACACTCTGCTTTATTGAAAGGTTTAGCACTGGAAATTAATAAGCACTTAAATAGGAAATGCAGATAGAAAATGAGAGATAAGGGAATTCATGTCTGGGAACAAAAAATGTCCCGTACAATTAGAGTAGACTAGAGAAGATTAGCTTGCTGGCCTAGCTCCCAAAATCCTCTTTATAATGCTGTTCATTGCATCTTGGACCTTAGTTAGCATTGAAAACAACTTTAATAACAAGGACCCCTGAGCCCAAGAAGGAAAACAATGTGACTTTGGAAAGGTTACCTTCTTGTTCCATAGTGCCAATAAGGAAATCAAGAAACTTTATATAGAGTAGTATTTTTAAAAGTTAGATAGAGGGCTAGATGTGTTGAAATGTAAAACTGGTGAAAGGTTGATTCTCTGAGGAGAGTCAAAAGCAGCATTAGCTGTAAGGAAGCTGTTCCCAGTTAGTCTCTTTGTATGTTAGGGTTTGGAATGAATTTAAAAATATGCCATTGATTTACCTGCTTATTATGCTATGCTTTAGTGAATAAGTATTTCTCAAATTACTACTAATAAAATTTATATATGTATGTTTTTCTGACAATCAGAACCATTCGAGTTTTTAAAATTTCAAGTAAACATGGTGAAAATTCCTGTTTCTCTGGAGACATTCCAAAGGACTCAACTTTCACAGTTTTGAAGAATAAAGATATGCAAATAATTAAAAATATGTTCACACAAGCTAGGTTCATCTAATAAAAAAAAAATCTAGACAGAACTACTGTACCAGCATAATGGAAATACTGGGGTTTGACAGGAAGTTATACAAATATGTCAACCACAGATTGTTATCAAGGACATATGTAGTAAAAAAGTACAACCTCTTTTTAACTTTTAACTCTAATGAGTATTATGTCTCCTCTTCAGGAGGCCAAGAAACAGAAATTGTGGTTGTACTTTATGAGAAAACTAGTTTTTGTTTGCCACTTTGCCTTTTCTCAAGCAAGCCCAAATAATAGCCATGTATTTTTGGAGTCAGGAACATGGTTAAAATGAATAGAAGAGATAAAACATATGGCCACATATTAGTTAAAATGCTCCAGTGTTTGTTGCATGTGGCAAATGCTTTTCAGCACTTGGTGCAAGCTGTACAAGTCTCGTGTTGCTGAAGTATCCTACTGTGTAAATGTAGCCATCTTGAATCTAGTAAAACTTTATACCTAGATAATAAACAAGAATGTTACTGATACAGTACTTTGAATTTATGGAACTTTTCCGGTTTCCCAGCAATGCACACTATCAGCATGATAATTTATAATGGTTTGTGACAAATGTTGCTGAGCAAAGAGGTGTGTGGTTACATTCAGATCAGATGTCATTATCTAGGGAGCAATAAAAATTTCACAGACACTAGGTTAAAAACATTAAGAAAACGAATGTGATGCTTCAGAAGAAAAGGGCTTAAGAAAGGTGGAGGGTTGGGTAGAGAAAGCCCAATAGTGGTTTACTTACTGACAAATTATTGACTTTGTTGCCAGACTTGACTGTATTGTTTTACAAGGTTTTCATAGATATGCCACACGGCACTATTGTTTTATTGGCCATCATTTATAGAAGTAGAGAATAAATATCATCCTTGCTTAACGCTTATGGATTATATACACAATGCTGTCAAATCACTCGGAATGGAAAAATTGCCCATTTTGGAAACACTCAAGTTGTAGAAGGAGAGATGTCACAGATAGTTATTCTTTATATTGCATTAGTTGCACTGATGAGATTAGAGCTGTATAGGAATCACAGTCAGTTATAGAATACAGAGAAAAAAATACCTATATTTGTTTATATAGAAGAGAATGTCTCCTCCAGATCCTTAAGTAAGGAAGGAAGCATAGGTATCCAAACCTACAGGGTGAAACTGTAGCCCCACAAAACTCCTACAGCCCTTAATGATGTCAGAAATTCATCCATCCATTTTATTTCTAAATAATGTCAGTGGATTTATGCTACAAATCTGTAGGTATAACAAACTGAGGCTGCTAAAATAAACAGGAGCAAGCCAAGTCACGACTCAGCCTTTCTTTAGTTTCTGCAAAGTTTAAGCTTTCGTTTGCTTTTGTCTAAATCCTGGTTCCTATTCTTCCACACAGTGAGGTCTGCTTTGTGCAGATTTTGTGCCTCGTGTTCGTTCCCTTTGTGCGGAGGTGGTTTCAGCCCTTTGGATTGAGCTGATGGGAGTAAAAGTGTACATGTCCTTGCTGCCTGTCTAGGGAATCACCCATGAAGGACACTGCTGGGCTGCTCATTGAGCCTTGACTGTCCAAAGGGTCCTGCCATCAGCACACAATAGCTGCTTCCTGACTGCCCAGAGGTGCAACTGGAGCCTGGCCAGTCCTGAACTGCTCCCACAAACTGCAGCAAGGACATCTCAGGCATAATGGAGAGTCTGGACCCAATGCAACCCCATTGTACTTGGGAACTTTGTCCTCCACTTCCACAGGGCTGTCTCCCATCATTCTTGATGGCTGTGGGGAAGGGTGCAAAACAGGCCCTGTAGGATGGTTTATGACTCTGTCAGTCATTTGGATGGCAAATGTCAGAGCTCCCTGATTCCCCCTCCCTCTGCCACTGTTGAGCTTGGCAGGCAGAGAGGTGCCTGTGGATGAGGCCAGCAAAGGAGTAGACTTGCTCAGGTCTGTGGGAGGCAGGGATTGTGTTTGCCCATGGTTGAACAGAGAGGTTGAACAGAGCCAAGACCTCTGAACTTTCCAACAGATGTATGGCTTAGTGGCCTGGCCCCACTCCTTTAAGTATCAGCACTAGACTTTTAGTTGATTTCAGCAGGATGAGGTACTCAAGAGAGGTGGGAATGCCCCTCCTTGCTCCTGTGGGCAGCTGTAAGATCACCCACACTCCCCTGCTTGCTCTGATCTGCATTAACTAAACCACCCAGCCCACATATCTGGAGCCACCCCACTGCACACTGTGCCACCCAGGCAGAGCTCGGCAGAGGCCCAGGCATCGCTCTGTCAAAGCCATGAGTGGGATGTGGGCACTGACAATGCTGGGAAGGCTGTACTGGGCCAAAGGTGCAGCTTCTCCACCCATTTGTCTCCCTCAAAAATATGTCCCTCAAAAGCTGTTTGGGGTTACCGAGAGATTATTTGGAAGTACTAAAGGGATGAAAGAGGCCATCCTTTATTCTGTCCCTAAACCAAGAAACTAGGGGTTTTGAAGTAGTCTGGGATGCGTTGTTGCAGTGGATTTGGGGGCCATGTGGTATCTCATGTTTCTGGGCTCACTTCAAGGTAATTTCTCTGCTTTATATAAAGCACACCAAATGCTTTCTCGGGGAGCATGCTGCTAGACCCAGACAGCCCTGCTGGTGACCACTGCTGTTTGGTACCCTCTGTAACGATGCAGTAAACCATGCCAAGGAAAGGAATCAGCTCAGAGCCTAGGCACGATCAGAGAAGCAGAAAACACTTGTTCTGCCCCAAAAACTTTTCCTTAACTTAAAGATTCTGGATTATGAAAATATATACAATGTTCTCTTTGCTACCAGATTCAGAAGGTATTTGCACACAGGTATCTGATGCGGGTATCTAAAGATAATGCTGTTATTTTGTTTTGCTTTAGAGACTAACTAAGAGTTGAAACAAGTTGAATATTATATTGTTTTCCTGATTATACAGTGTAATAAAGATTCCTTTGTTGGTTATCCAAGCAGTTAACTTTTGTGAAGGTCTCTATTGTCAAACTGTTTAACAATTCCTTCTTTTGGAGTAGCAGTTTGAGTTTGAATTTTCTCGGGAAAAGGTATTAGGATCCATGACCAGACTGCCTGGTGGTAGCTAGAGAGTCTGTGCTGGCCTGCATTCAGGGCTCAGGTGTTGGATGCAGGGCTCAGTGTTGCACTCTGTGCATGGGTGCCTTCCCTGGCACAGTGGAGCCTTGACTTGGGTCTCTGTACAGTAGCACACTAAAGCTGTAAAACCAGTCATGTGCAGGTGTTTCTATTAATCCAGAAAGTTAAGTCAACTGTGAGGAGAATTCTGTCTAGATGTGCTACAGCCAGATGCCCTTCAGACAGGAAAAATCTGAGGGTCAAATATAGATTCCCTTAAGCCTAATCCTTCATCCTTTCTGTGGACAGAGATAAACAAATTCAGAACAGAGGTCTGAATCCTTTCTAAATTGAAACCCAGAGTCGTTGGCATCAGCCCCATGAAACTCTCAATATGTTTTCAGTCAACCTTACATTGCTGTTCTCTCCACTCTCCTCTCCTGTACTAATCTAATTGAAATAAAAACCTATGTGTCTCTCAAAATTAGTTTCTTAATTATAGCTTATAGCAAGCTATAACATTGGATCATAATTTGATAATTATGATTTTTTTCATACAGCTGATGCAAAACCAAATTCAATTATTTTCTTTTGTAGTATTTCCAAAGAATGAAATTATGTCTGAACACTGGGTATACATGCACTCACATGTATGTGTCTAGACTTATATATCACACAGAACTACTTGCATATAGGTATATGTTACATGCACTTCTTTAGGACTGTGCATATATACACGTATTTATGTCTATGCTATAGATTTCTTAGTTTATGTAGAAGTTCCTAAAGTAAATCTACTAATTAAAGCGCTAATACCCATCTTAAGGCTGATAATTAGGTATAAAGAGAAAAGGAGACAGGATTAGTGTTCAGATCATGTTCCAAATGCCTCTTAATTGGGTGTTTGTAATCAATCCTGATTGCAAGAGGCAGTGGTTTGGCAGAATAAAGAATGAAAAAGCCTTAGCCCTGCTATTTTCCTGTTAGTTGACTTGGCCGTAGTATTTAGGTCAGGATCCAGTGTCAAACAAGGTAATTTTGTTAGCCTTAGTGATCCTCATAAAACATAAAAAGACCTTCTCTAATGATATTTTTTCAAGCTAAAAACCCTCTCAAGCTAGAGAGTTATTTTTATTCAGAATCTTAAAAATTGTTTGCAAGTGAACCACAGGAAAGACTTTGTTCTCCTGGCCTCTATCCACCGCTGACTTCTGAAATCATGTCTGAGTTCACTGTGGGTCTTTCATTGCATTGACCTTGGCACTTTTCTCACCAAGCCACAGTTTTCCATCATAAAACCACACAGCTTGGTATAATGATTATTTCTTTATCCCGAGTAACCAAACAATTTTTTAAGCAGGGTGACAGATTTCCCTCTTGCACTGTGGGAAGCGAGCACCTGGCCATTTCTAAATAGACTTTTAATGAACTTCCTGAAGGAGATTTGAGAGAAGTTTAATAAGTCACCTGCCAACTTTTTAGGAGCATAGGTCATTTGCTTTTCTGTAGGAATTCACAAAAATGTGAGAATAACCCCTTTCCTAAGTCCTAAACTTCCATGGAGGAAATTGATTTTCATGGGCAATATCAAAGATTTTTAAAAAAAGTAACCTCAAAAATCAAATTCCTGATTGTTTCTTATACATAAGGTACTGTGAAACTCTGTGATTCACAGAGCTGGTTATGAACTGTGTGAGCTTTACAATAATATATTTAAACAGGAATGGATTGTGCATATTTAGACTCATCTTGTATTTTAATATCATTACAAGTATTTTACGTAATGCTATAAAATGAAGAATTTAGACGGCTCACAAGGACCATTGAGAAAATATCTCCATGTGTGGAAGAGACACCCATTTAATGCGATGATTTCTTCCAGAAGAAACTATGCACATCCCAGAAGCACAGTCACCAGCTGTTGTACAGGAGAAACTGGGTATTTGTTTGCTGCCTTCCACGCTGATGTGGAACTGCAGTGGCCACATGTCCCATGCCTGCCCTAAATACAGATGGGCTGAGCCTCACACTGAATGAGAGCCTGGGTTAATCCCTTCCTTGTACTCCCAGCACATTTGTGCTGCGAGCTGCTCTGTGCCCCCATGTGAAGACACAGCCCATCAGAGATTGGTGTGAGAGGGGGCTTTGGACACCCCACTGCAGGTATGGGCACACACTGACCTTGCAGCTCAGCCCTGTGCTGGGGCCATGCCCCACTGCTTTTCATCTTTGAAAAGAAGATACAGGTAGTCCTTTTTTTTTTTCCATTTTTTTTTCCCTTTCAACACTGCTTATTAAATTGGAAGTTGGTAACCTGGAGAAAACTAGAGAGGTCTGTTCACACCCGAGTGATTTTTCTCTCTCAAGCTTTGAGAAATGCTCCCTCACAGCCAAAGTTTTGCTTATTCACATAAACAGTCACGCTGAAGTCAATTAAAACAACAGACTCACTTGTGCAGGGCTAATAGCTAGGACATACATTTCTGGCACTACACAAATTAATAATTGGTTTTTATAACAGTGGTTTTCAGATGCTTGCAGAGTAGTTCATAATACAGTAGAAGATTCAGCTTCATACTTCTTCATCTATACAATTCATAAATCACCATAAATAGGTTATCAGTTCAACTCCAGCTCTTAGCACTTAATAGTGAAGGTCTGAGACAAGTTGCTAAGTGCGTGAGTAAGAATCAAAGTTTGCCTTGTTGTAGGATCTTGTGCCAATCTGTCATTAAGCCAGACAACTTCTACCGACTTTCTTCTGATGTATTCATCTGTAACAAGGGAAGCAGATCAGCAATTTAGAAAAGCTTTAGCTTGATCACCATGCAGAACTGTAGGCTATGCTGCCTATTTCCATAGTGATCACACCACTTTGCCAGATGCAAAATGAGAGGCTTACATCCCTCTTGCTAAAAACCCTTCTTAGAGGAAATCCTAGGCTGTCGCTTCATTTGAGTAGCTTTAGCTAAGTCTAGAAAAATATGCAAAGGTAGCTCTTAAATAAAAACTCTTTCTTTCCCCCCTGTTTCACAGACATCTCCATAATCTGTTTTGGAGACAGAGGCATAAGATGTATTAGCATGGCAGGCATATGTTCTGATTGCTGAGTGTTTTTTGACATTCCCAGAAAACCCCTGAGACTTTGTGTCACAGTTCTATAAACTTTATCTATTTGTATATTCATATCTGGGCTTAAATCCAAAACTTCTTCACACGCATTTACAGCAGACAGTTTAGGTTCATCTTGTGTTTCAGATGGCAAGCAGTTAAATCAGGTACATATTTTAACCACTCTACATGCCTAATGTTCTAATGCATTTCAGAAGTTTTCCAATGTGTTTTAATAGCACATAGACTATATAATATAGGTATATAAAATAGATACAGAACCGCATTGAGCTGTGAAGCAAGTGAACACAACTCTACTGATGCCACTAAAGTTGCACCTGCTGATAGCTCAAACAAAAAATACCATAAGCATATCGTAATGTTCCTTATTGGTTTCCATTTTCATTTATCCTCAACAACTATACTAGATGATGGCCTTCCAACAGTATAATAGTCATCTTTATCTCATTTCTCTGACATAATTTTCAAGCTCCTTATTACTGTTGAACAGTGTAGCTAATAGTGCCCAAATTGCTTCTCATTCTTCTCATTATAGTATGTCATTATTCTAGAAATCAGTACTCTTCATCCTTTCCCGCACAAATAGCTCTCCCCCAAACTAAACTTCAAACTTACTTCCAAGAGCCAATCTCACATTTCCCAGGCAATTAGGCTTTTTCTACTGGCTATTACATTTATACTTTGCACATTATTATACATTTTAGTTAACTGTACCTGTGTACTCAAGACTTGAATCTTTGTCATCTAAGCCTAGTTTTCATGCAATGATTTTGCACCAATTTATTGATTTCAATTAAAGTGTTGTTTGTTTATCGTTAAAACAATTCAGCATGCACTGGGGGATACATATATTCTAATATAAAGATATCTTATGTCAGTACTTTTGTAGAATAAACCTTGCTAGTGTCAGCAATTTGAAGCAAGGACTGTACTGCTTTATCTATAATTGTTTCTAAACTGGTATCTCTGTAGTGGCTGTAAAAACTTGTGTATAGACCTATTTCTGTGTGACATAACTAGTCAAAAACGCTAGTAGAGGTTTTTGGATACTGTATTAGCTAAATTTGTCAGCAAAAATTAATTAGATTGCCTTACCGATTTCAGGTTGCAACGTGCAATATAGATATATATAGAGGTGTGCACATTGAGGGACTTACTGTCACATCCATTTTCTTCCAGATTTTACTCTTTGAACAAAAGCTTATCCAAAGTGTATAAACTAAGCAGCTCCTCTGCCTGCTCTAACTTATGCTTTCCAGGAAGGGTTTTTTTTGAACTTACGTTACCAGACAGCTACATAAATTACTGTGGTGTGACCTTCAAGCACCTCGCTTACTCCATGGAAATTATCCATACGCGCATTCTCATCTTCCATATGACAGGCAAGATTCTTAGTTATTCCTCCCCCCACCCCCAAAGTAGGAACATACTCATAGGTGTAACTGCAGCTCAGCTGATGCTCTGACATCAAACTCTTGAGTGCTCTGAAAATAAACATCTGATTACCGGGTAACTTTTGCATGTCCCCATATGCTCAGCACAGAAAATAAAATATATCCTTCCTTTTCGAGGAAAGAGCTTCAGCCCTTTCTCATTTGAAAGACACCAGACAATTTTGATTTAAATATGTAAAGAACAGAAGCTGTTTTTCATGGACCATATTCTTAATTTGTTTGAAGATCATTCTACTGAAGTCAGTGGAGCCCCAGTGATTTATATCAGCTGAGTGAGGAGCTGACTACATTTCTACAGCTCCCTAGAAATTCTCAGAAGAAAGACCAGTATTGTAGCTGAACCCATGTTAACTCAGAGTGAAGTCAGCTAAAATTTTGCCATTCAGGAAGACTGGACTTTAATACTTATGCAGGATGGGTAGGAGCTTCTTAAAAGTAGGTGGAATAAAGACCAAAGTAATTCTGTCATGTGTGCAAAAGCTTTTTTTCCACTAACAACTTTTAAGAAGTACATGGGATTGGGTGCTATGGTACTGTGGCTCTCAGGGTGCTGAGAGTGCTAACTCTCCCATTGCTTGATCTTGGGACAGTCAATCATCACCTTTGTGTCTTTGTTTCCTTAGAGAGGATACTATTTCTCTGGTTTTCAAATATGTGAGGATGTGCTTAGTAGTGTTACCAAAATCCTTAGAGACTGCTGGGTGGAAATGTAGTGCAGTGTAATAGTTATTTGCCATTGTTTTGTATTGTTCATCTTCTAGCTGTTAATTTTTTTTTAACAATATACTGCTATGTAAAAATGCATGTGGCAGTCTTTTGACTTTCAGAGAGAAGTGTTATCCAAACAAAAATAAAGAATAGGACTCATGCTCACAAGAGACACATTATCCGTGATGAGAAGAATCTATAACAGACACAGCACTAACTCAAAACACCAAACAGCATCCAAATGCAAGCAATTTCAGATGTGTGCATATTGCCAGTACAAAACCAGGCCATTCTGCAAATGCAGAGCCCCCCAAGGAGTAGTGAACCTAGCAGCAGCAACACTAATGGCTGTCTTCTCATGTGCAGTGAGGGAAAGCAGCACTTTAGAGCCGCCTTGGGCAGCTGTTAAGTTATTCATCCTAAACTTACTTCTATAAAGATGTTACTGGGTGGAAGCAGATAACACAAATATTCTGGGCCTGTACTGTCTGCTGTGAGAGGAGCATTCCCCATCTCCATCACATGGTGTGAAATTCTGACTTCCTTCAAGTCAATGACAAAATTTCTCCCCAATATTGCTTGGCCTTAAAAAAACTATTTTAGGCTTCAGGAACCCCTTTTTTGAAGAGCACTTTTCTAGTGTCAGTGTCTCTCATAGGATTTTTCTCAGTTTGGACATTACTTTCCTTCCAATACACACAGTTCATCTAGGGGAGCAAACAGCCCAAGAGTTTTCAAATGTCTTTGTACTGCTAGAACAACAGTGAAATAAATAAATTAAAAAACAGTAAAAAATTAAACCCCCAACCAAACAAGACCAAAACCAACCAGACAAACACAAAAAGTTTCTGTTGTTAGAGTGCATGTAATGCATGAGGTAGTGTGCTAGGTCATCTACCTTGTTTCTTAATCTCCTTTCAGAACATTTCAGGCTGGTTTATGGTTTGTTTGTTCCACCTGATGCCTGATCCTTCCCTATCTCCTCTGTATAGCTGATGTGAAAACTCATATCCCCCTGAGTAAAACATAGGAGTTTCCTTTCCCAGTATTATCCACTCCAAGTTTTGGACATCATGGCCTCAAAAAATTGTGAAACTTTGTAAAAATCCTTCTATCTACTGTTGATTTCTGTTTCATTTTTTAATCTAATATATTTTGGGGGATTTCCTCTGTGTTAATAATAGAGAAAAATGAGAAGTTTTCCGTAAATGAGAAGTTTAGCAATGATATCAGCAGCTGATACTTCAAAATCTGCAAGCAAGTTTCATGATACTCACACTAAAAATGAGAGATTGTGTTAGATTCTTGCTAAAGTCCCAGTTTCCTGATCCTGTTTCTCTTCTCAGTCACAGCCTTGAAGCTCTCACTCAAGGGATAGACTTATAGAAGGATAATGGAATCAAATGGAAATGAAAGCATTAATTTATATTGGTTTCACTGCATGACTATGTTTCTTCACCTCACACTGTACAATCAAAACTTTCAGAAAGCAAAATTCACCCCAGACAAAAAAAAACCAAACCAACAAAAAATAAACCAACAACAAAACCGAAACCCAAAAAAACCCCTGAGAACACATCCTGAGAACCTCATCCTTTTCTCTGAAAACACATAAATAACATTAGGAGTCCTATTGTTATGGAGGCTACATTTTTGCTTGGCTTCAAAGCTACTTTACACCAATGAGAAGAAATTTTATTGAAAGCCATTAAACACAAGGACATGACTTTTGGCTCAGGAAGACCCTTATCTGCAAATTGGTGGCATGGTGGGGACAAAGATCACACCGGCTGCTCCGGGAGCTGTTCTGTGGCAGTCCTTGTGGAGATAAACAAGGTGGACTGACACAGAGGAAACTTATTCATGCCACATTCTTTTATGTGTTGTGCAGGCTTATGTTTTCAGGAGATTGTTCTCATTCTGATATTACACAAAAATACAGTGTAAAGTAGCTAACATTGACATTAAGGGGCCCATCCTGCACCAAACTATGCCATCCTTTTGTCTGCATGTTTCTAGTGAAGTCAATGAAGTTGTGACTGATGACTTTGTATTTCCTTTATGGTTTGGA
The DNA here is from genome assembly GCA_013390005.1 of Calyptomena viridis. Lineage (NCBI taxonomy): Eukaryota > Metazoa > Chordata > Aves > Passeriformes > Eurylaimidae > Calyptomena > Calyptomena viridis. The sequence goes on from WEIV01018631.1 coordinate 41,861, forward strand.
TCCTTCCCTGCTGCAGTTACAATAACTGCAGTGGGTCTAATCTGATGTGCACAAGCTGAGAAGTGGACATGTAACTCTAAACTCAGGGGCTGTTATGAGGACAAAACTAATATTTGAAACGTTTTTATAAACTCAAGGAAATCTTAATGTCTTTATTCTGTTACTGCTTTACAATAATAATCCCAAACCGACCTGGGACCTATTACTCAGTGAGTACTGGCCCCTTGGAAGGTTTCAACTTGTCAAGTTTAGCCATTTTTTGAACGCACAGAGGAAGTCATTAAGGCACATCAGGCTGCTGATTGCTATTAAGCTCTGCAGAGAGTTCTGCGCAAAAATCAATGCCATAACAGGGCTGCAAGAATCTAAGAGGCAGGAAAAGCATTTCTTTACCCTCTGATAACTCAAAAATGGATTAATAGACTTTGTGAAACCTCAGAAAATATCACCTATGAGCTAGGGGCCAAATGTAAACCTCTGTGACAAAATAATACAGCTCAGAAAGATCCAAACGTGTGAAAATCAGTTTATAATGGAACCTGTAACTGCTGTAACCTCAACTGTATGTTTCTGTGCTGGAGAAATCTCACACATCTGCACATACACACATGCACGTATTTATTGTTTATTGTATCCCAAGGAACACCTTTTTTGCTGTATTGCCACTAAGGAACCTGGAGGGAAAATGCTTTTTTATTAGCATATGATCTTAGCTTTTGCCAGAAAAGTACTACAGAATTTTTCCAGATGAGTTCCATCTCAGCATCAGCAAAATTGTTATTTAGATGTCTGGTGAATTTTGGCTGTGGGGGAACTGCACTGAAAAATGCAACACAGTTGCAACAATTGCTACCAGTTGAAGACTTCTGTAGAAAAAATCTTTTTTCGTGGGAAAAGCTAGTTTAAATTGTATGAGGAAGTTTATTGTAAACATGTACCATATAAATCAGACAAAGTCCGTTGTCTGGCTCTGAGGCCAATTACCACAGAATAGCTTAAATTCCAACCGTTCGGTTCTCTTCACTCGGAAAGCAAAGTGGAGGCATTCAATTTTTGTCGTGAATTTCATTCAAATTTTGATGATAAAATGATCAAACATCTTTTCAATTTGATTTTTTTTATTGTCATATGAAAAATTTTACTGAGTTGTATTAAGTTTGTTTCATTCTATCATAGGAACATTTGGGTTGGAAGGGACTTCAGGAGATCACCTCATCCAACTTAATAAGCAAAGAAATAGCATTTTATATAATACAAAAGCTGAAATGAATCAGTCCATATAAACCAAAGGAGATCCAGTTATGGTGTTTCAGAACCTTTATTTCATGGCCTATCTCAGCCTTTCTGCTCAAGTAAATACTAGTGTGTCACCAGCTCTGCTTATCAATTTTAAAACCAGGTTGTGTGTTTTTATTGAAAAGAAGATTCTTTTCTATTCTGCCTTTTTAAAATACATGGAAGTACCATGTAGGCTTGACCCCACCAAGGAGGAGGGCTCAGGGTTAGGGCCACAAACATGTCCCTACATAGTGGTTACAGGACCCCACTGGATCATGGTCTACACTCTGCTAAACCCAGAAAAGACATTTTAAAGAAAGAGCATGAAGATGAGCCACCTCAGCATTAAGGCTCAGGGCAGACAGGACTTAGGATCAAAACAGCCAGCTTTGGTCCAGGTGGAGGCAAATTTTACCCAAAGATCAGCCAGGCTGCAGCTGTCTGACAGTTTCTACCCTGTTCAGAGAAGTCACCACTGTGCATCCACCCATGGCAAGAGCATGTGGCTATGGCTGCAGCCAGCATGGCAAACCCTCCCAAAGCATCTGAGTCCAAGACTGAGATCTGCAGAAAAGGATCAGAAAAAGGCTTTCTGTTAAGGACTGCATGAAGCATAGTCAATGAAAAAGCTCTTAACAAGTGAGTTGTTAAAGCCCGTTGTAGTGCATATGGTCTGGCCTGGCTGCAGCAAGGGGGCAGATTGTGGACCATTTTCCCAGCATGGTGCTGAGGAAGGAGGCTCCTATACTCTCATTATAGCAGGGGAAAATCCACTTTTCTTGCATGGATAATTTAGAAGTTATGAATCAGCCTGTTGTTTTTATTTCAGCAGAGTACAGACAAGAGTTGTATAAAATGAAGCTGCTGCCTGTCTGTCAGGCAGCTGTAGTTTTTTACCCTGCAGCCTCTTTTAATGTGCATTCTTGGCAAATTCTGAAGAGAAGCAGTCACAACTGTGCACTCAGATGTTAGAGCAGATCTCATACCCTAGTCATTGAGCCGAGGACTTCACTCATGCATCTTCCCATGTTTCATGCAGCCATCAAGCACCCTGACCCAGTAACCAGAAATCTGAATTGGTGTCTAAGTTAAAAGGCACTCTAAAAATATGTTCTTGAATCATCTGTTTTTGAAAAGAGATTAATATTTCCTTGCAGTGTATCTACTTTTCCCAGGTGTTAAATAGACCATTTACTGTCTGCTGGTCTTTAGGATTTTTAAAGGAGGTGTTAAAGGCTATTCCAGACTAGCTCTACAGGGTTTTAAGGCATGAGAGACAGTTACCTGCAGAAAAATGCCCATCTCTCTCAAATAATTAGCAATTATCTGTCAAAAAAGCTTCTGAGCTGACTACAGTAAGAAAAATACTTTTCATCTTCAGCTCTTTTTGCCCCCCTTCTTCCCCCTCCTCTTCACCTCCCTCCCACCTTTCCCCTAGCACTTTCCGAGCAGCCTTTGCTAAAGGAAACACTGATGAAAGTAACTTTGAGTGTCTGAGCAGTTCCCTCCGACACCTCCTCCCTGTCCACCCCTGAGATTGCAACAGACATCTGCCTTTTTACACATCATGTCAGCGTCCAGCAGAGACATTTTATGTTCCTTGTTTCTCCAAAGTAAATAAGAGCAGCACAGATGACACAAACTGGCTGTAGACATCCCATTGCTAATAACAGAGCTACACTGGTAATTGCTAATAATGATGCAGTGTTTCAGCATGGGAACACTCTTCTAGCTGTAATGTGGATCAAGCCTGAATAAAGTGGCACAAATGGTAACATTATTGCATATTTCTTTGTGGTGGAAGTTGAAATTTTACTGGGGGAGGAAAAAAGCCATTCCTACATTTCGTTCCAATTATTCCTTTAATATTAGCAGCACTGGCATGCCTGGTCTATGACCTGTATCAGTGCCACCTAAGGAAATATCAAGAGGAGTCTGAAAAGTGAGGAGAAGCAATTGTTTCCACTTAGCAAAGGAAGCACTTAGATGCTGTTTGACAGAATTGCATTTGCCTCCTTTGGCAAGGATGACCCATTTTGATCACACGCAACGGCCAAACAACAGCCAATTTGCAGTAAATCAGACTTGAAACATTTCTGTAGCTGCCAGACTGATTCTGGAGTCCTCTCTCATGAACCAGAACTCCCACATCTGTACCTCAATTGTCCGGGAGTGCTTCTTTGCCTTTTTGCAGGCTACAAACAGCAGGGACACATGCTTTGTGGGCCAGCTCCTGGGTTTCAGCTTCCTTTGATGTGTGCAAAGTACGTGCTCCTCTGGGAATGCCCGACATCCTCCGTGCTTACGTGCACAACCACTTCAGCACCCTGGTGACTCAAAACCAGTGGAAGCACACACTGCTACTTTGGCCTGACTGCAACATGCTTCCTTTGAAAGGTGTTTGGAAAGCTGTGGCAGCATGTCAAAGATAAGAGAGGCAGGAATTGGTTGTATTTGCCAGGCGCCTGTCTTTGTTGGCTCTGCCTGAGCAGCCACCATCACTTTTGAACTCTCCGAACTTGCTGCATGTTCATCCACAAAAATCACTAGCTCACCCAGACCTGGAGTGTCAGGACCAGAGTTGTCCTTCCTGCAGGATTAGGTCATATCATTAGATCAAAGCCCTATTATGCCATTTTACACCACGTGGATAAAACAACCAGCCAAGTTTCAAGTCCCAAGCACAGGTGTCTAGTAACTGTATCATGCACACATGAGAATTAGAGGCATAAGCCAAACTTGTAAGGTAAATTTCCTCTTTCCCCAACATTACACCATTCTCATCCACTCATATAACTTCATTTCCAGTTTAGATTTCAGGAGAGTGCTGCTAATGCCTTAAACCATCCTGCCTGTTGTTGCTTTGCAACTTTTTCTCTTCATCTGGCAATTCAAAACTGCTCTTTATAATACTTTTTTTAAACAGTTGAGAAAGAGTGGTCTACTGAAGAGGCTTCTTCCTGGCAAATGGATTGCAGTCCTGTATTAATTTCCTTGTAGAGGAAGCTTGTAGCAGAAAGCAGTGTTGGCATGTGTGTAGGAAACAAACATGGGGTATTTGCTGCAGAGTTGCTGTGTAGCTAGAAGGGCAAGGCATAAGCAGGAGTGATAAGCAAGTGTTGTATAAAAATTATTATGAGAAAAATGGTGAGAAAGCCCTGAAAGAACACATAACATCACCTAATTCATCCTTCCAAAAACTGGATGTCTCCTCTAAACTGATCACCAGGAAAAATCTTTCTTTCCAGGTGCCTTTATCTCCTCAGGCTACCAAGGGGTAACTAGCTCAGAGTATCTCCCTGAGTTTTAGGCAACTGTTGTAAGATGAAATAAATTCCACCCAAAATCCTCAGAAATGGCTGCCCAAAGTGGACAGGAAAGCTGGCAGACTTAGATAGCTGCTGGAGCTCATTTCTGTCATGGCAGACACAGAGCTGACTGTCAGGGTTCATACAGTATTGCCCCTATCAATGAGGTAAAAAAAATCTTGCAACTGTTTAGAAATGTTTAGTTGTGTCACAGACCTTATGCACAACAAGAAGTATAATTGGTTTACAAGTGAAAATTAAAACAGAAAATGAGCACAAGACCTGTATCTTCTGCTCATAGAAAAGTAAACATTTTCTTCAAGAACTGAAAGTGTTGTGTTAAAATATATCACATACTGGTGTACTTAGTAGTGTCAAATTGTGTTTGCTTAGGCAATGTTACCTGCAGCTTCTGTGACTTGGCTCAAAGCCTGTTTGAATCTCAGCAGGGCAGGCTGACAGACCTGTGCTCGCTGGTCTGTAGCAGTCAAAGTCACTCCTGCAGAGCACATGCACCAAAAGAGCCCACTGGTCAGCAGTTAGAGACCTTCTGTAGCAAAGATACTTGATAGGACACAGTGATATGAGCAACATCCCTGAAGTGTAAGGGAATGGAAAATACCAGTAAGTGCACACAACACAGAGTGTCTAATTCAGCAAATGCAACTCATTCACTTGAGCTTTCTCATTCTTCTCTCAGCACACACTTAGTCCTGTTTAACATATGCTTGAATCCTGCTTAGTATAATGTAGCCAGCAGGTGCTTACAATTAGGCACATGCTTAGTAATGTGCCTGAATTAAGACCCAAAATATTCCTGCTTCAACACGCAAACTGTTTCTATTAAGATGGATCACTGCATGCTAAGATTTGTAATTGCTTCAGACCACACCACATGGACGATGAAGCACTAGGAAACACTTCTGTTCAGAAGACTGTTCATGTGCATCCATCCATTTGGGTCTGAGCTCAAAACTTAGGGGTCAAAGCAATGGCTGTCTTAGACCAATTTATGAAGTCTAAATCCACAGACTTGGAACATGCGAAGTGGATGCAGTTCATGAACTCTTGGCAGATTGTCAGGGCTGTGTCCTTAAGTTTATGATATTTTGCTAAATTGTAGTAACTGGTTCTGTGGTTTAAAATTCAGGGAAATAGAGGACACTGCATTTTGTCTTGCATTCTTATTTGTTGTCTCTACCTTATGTAACTAAAATAGGGTGGACTGAAGCAGCAATAGGTTAAGCAATGATGACGCCAGTGATTTTTTTTTTGCTGAGGCTTTAGCCAGGCTAAGGACACAGTGCTAATCTAGGGTTATTTCTCTTTTTCCTTAAATAATATTTTTATTGAGCAAGAAGCGGATGTCAGAATGGCCTTTTGATCAGCTAAAAACAACAGTGTCTCTAAGGGAATCTTTCCTGTTTATTGTATGTGGCTGCATTTGAAAAATGCTAGCCTACAGTAGAGCAAGACTCCTTAACATACAAGAAGCAGGGCAAAACAGGATGAGGCCAAAATGGGAACTGTATATCACAGGAACTTGGAAGGACAGGAAGTTACAAAAGAAGTAGAAATTCTTGATTAAAAGTATAATTGTACTAGCTTGTGCAAGAGGATAATGACTTTCAAATGTCAGCTTTTGTGCCTGTTCATAATGATAAAGCTATTAAACCATATGTACTATTATGAATTTCATTTCTTATAGCAAGTCGCTTAGGATCCATAACTATTCTGTCCACTACAATCTAAAGTATTTCTTTAGGTTCATATTCAAACAGTAAATTAAAAGGAGTGCTAACTAAAGCAGTGCCAGCCAGGACTGCTGCACAGTAGTTTAAACCATCTCTGAGATTCTGTTATAAGCCTCTACTTTCAAGGATTTAAATAGCCATAAGAATTCACTCCCAGGATAAAAGTCAGCCAATGAGTGAAAATTTAAACTCAATTTTTTTTAAGTAAAAAGGCATAATTTTTATAGTTTAGAAGTTCAACATGTAAAATGGAATAAGCTCATGAAATATTTTTTGTAGGTTTGTGAATGAAAAGTAAATCTACTTCAAAAATTAGCTCAGTAAGAAGTTAACCCTTAAAGCAGTCAATGGTTTTGTTGTTTCAGAAAATCAGTTCTAGTAGAAATAGTCACAAACAAGTTACTAGTTTTAAAACTAGTGCTGGACAGTTGAGCTTTGTCCTGCTCTGTTGATAGTGGTGAATCTCCATTTGCTTCAGTGATAATCAGATCAAATGCTAACTTACTCCTCTGGAAGTTGAAGTCTGGAAGAAAAACTGTGAGTTTGGCAATCATAATGCTTGGTAAAATTTTCACCTATAATGTCAGTAAAGTTGCCTGCAAAAGGAGGAAGACAAACACTGTGCTGGTGTCACCATGGGTGCTTCAGCCTTCCCCAGCATTTCCGTCAGTGTCAGTGCTTCTGCTCCCAGGACGTGGGATGGTGTTGCTTCCGCACCAAAGCTGGTAATAACATGTTTTATAATTATAGGCACATGACAACAGGAATGAATTGCCATTACCAGATGGTTGGATGTTCTGGGGGGGAAGATGTTAGCAGAGAATTCTGCAGCAGCTTCCCCAAGTCTTACCCAGCAGGTGATATTTATGGACTGTTTACAAGATTTTCACATATGGCATTCTAAAGAGGTTTGTAACTTCTATGATCATCCACCCAGTTTATTTATTTTGCAAAAGTCCCACTACAAAGGTCAGCTATTTTCTGTCTGTCTCAGCAACTCCAGGCCTAGGGAAAAATGCTGAATGCAATCTCAGCATGAAGTAGTTATACAAATGTGCTTTTAAACATGGCAGAGATGGGTTTGTGTCTTTTTCTCATATATCTTAGATATATGAGACAACATGTCTCTTGGCATTACACACTATTTAAATGAGAGCACTGTTTAGCACCTCTTTCACATTCAAATGATATATTTGTGTTCTTTTGTGTGGAAATGTCTGTATATTTTCAACACTGCTCAGTTCATGTGAAAGCAGACAGGAACAAACCAAGGAGACAAAGATTATGTCAAAGCGGCTGAATAATACTGAAGTGATCATGATGCATCTATTCTTCTTTTCAAAATCTTCAGAATAAAGCCTTCTTTCCATTTCCAGCTTCCAAGCAGTGTAAGGAAACTCATTTCCAGCCCTTCCAACCTGACACTCTGCTCTTGCTGTTGGGTTCCCATCTCCTCCTCTGCTTAATAATAATAATAATAATAATAATAATAAAGCAAATTATGCACAATGCAATTGCTCATTACCCACTGACCAATGCCCAGTCAAGAGCAGCCCTGGCCAACTTTCTCCCTAGTTTATATACTGAGCATGACACCGTATGGTCTGGAATATCCCTTTGGTCTGTTGGGGTTAGCTGTGTGTCCTCCCATCTTCTTGTACCCCCAGCCTACTCGCTGGTCAGGTGATGTGAGAAGCTGAAAAGTCCCTGATTTAGTGTAAGAACTGCTCAAGTACAACTGAAACATCACTGTTACCAATATTATTTTCATCTTAAATCCAAAATACAGCACTGTAAACCTACTAGGAAAACCATTAACTCTATTATAGTCAAAACCAGGACGCTGTAGAAGATCAGCTATAATAGTTATAAAAATTCAACCAATTGGTTGAATAGTTGAATCTCTTATTCAAAAAAACAATATGATTACAGGGCAACTATTATTTATACAATGCCTGATTTGTGATATATATGTATAATCAACTGCAAATTATGTGCTTTTCAGACATCTCCTGTAGTTTATTGTGAGTCTATTAGAGGATATCTAATACCCAGTAAGAAATGATGTGTAAGAAATCCATCACCTCTTTTCTGGCAGGAGAGCCATGTAATTCAAACAGAGGCTGTCTATCTTCTTTGTTATATCGACCTTCTGGATTTGAGGATGTGAAGCTTTCTGCTGAACCATGAGGAAAATACATTCACGGTGTTTTTATGTCTGCCATAATAAGCCTGTGTTTTGACCAAGAGGACAAAGCAGCTATACTGTATGCGAAAATTGGCATAGCTTTAAAACAGGCATTAGTTCAAAGTCGTGAAATAGTGCTCTTAGAAAAATAACAAAACCCATTTTTTTCAAGTCCAAATCACAAAATTGTTGTTTGCATCACCTGGTAATATCACAAGCACTATTTCTTTTAGGAATACTACCAAGAGTATAGATTCCTTTTGCTCTTAGGAGTCTGATAGACAAGCTTTAGAAGCAGGATGTCTAGTTGCTTGGAGGATGCAGAGCGAGGTTTGTGATTTCTGGTCTTACATGAGTTTTGTCAAACCACCACAGTTTCCAAAGTCCATATTCTTCACTGGAGGAAGAGCACTTGAAACCACATCTCAGCTGCAAGGTATAAAAGCAGCTATTAAATATACCTACTGTTACATGTTTATAGGTGTACTAGGAGGACTTGCCTTGGGCTAGACCTCAGCAGGTTAAATTGCCTCCACTTTTAAACTAATAGAGCTGTGTTAGTTTTCAACTTTGGCAGAGCTGGAGCAGCGGGACAGGACAGCATCCATGTCCTACAAGCAGGACTAGAAAAGCTCTGTGAGAAGGACTCGCACATATTTTCCAATTGCAGATTTCAAATTGCTCTTTAAGAGCTGAGATTCTCCAGTCAACAACAGCTTTTCTCCTGTGCTGCCATGCCCTCTGCTACTAAAGTCTAAAGAGTTTCGCAAAATGCCAGAGAGAAGAGTGTGACTGCAGTGTATTTTTTCTGGGTTCCCAGTCGGGTCATGATCCTGTGCCCAGGACAGCTGCTGCATGGCTCCCTTGGGGCTCATGGTCTCAGACACATGACAGAGGGTCATGGGTGTGTTTTTCCTTTTTATTTTCTTCTCAGCCTGGAAAATGTTCAGTTTTCTTTGTGAGAATTTAACTTATGTAGAGACCGTGGGATCAGAACTGCAGCTTACTCTGTTATACCTAATTAACCTTGGGAATTCATTTCCACAACACAGAACTAGGCCAAGTATATAGGTAGCTTTACAAAAGAAAATTAAGGATTTGCAATGAAGACATGGAATATCCACAATTACATTTCATATGATACAAAATAATTAAGGGATATAAGCCATAATGGTTCATGGCACAATCCAAGTTCTAACAGATGGGGATACAATGAAATTTACCCATGGGAAAGTGATTTTGCAATTGTAGAGGTGGGTGTATTCCATTTACTTCTGTATTTATTTTAGATGTATGTTTATATTTGTATAAACATTAAGGAAAAGCATCAATCTATAACCTCTGGGTATTTTTACCATTTCTTTAAATTACAGAAGTAATTGCTGCATACTTCTTAAAGAATAAAAGGAAGAAAATATTAAAACCCTTGTTTTTCCCCACCCACACAATTCTCTTCACTTCGTATATCCCAGCCCTCAGATTGCCCCTCCCTCTGCAAAAGCCTGGGAAAAGATTCACAAGCACATGTGAAAAATGATGGTTTCACATGGCTGTAGTAGGTTCACATCCTTATTATGTAAATGAGTGGTTTTGGTTTGGGCGTCTCTTTTGTGGTTTTTGTGCAGATGGTTAAATACTTAAAGACAGTGGGCCAAATTGTTCCTACTGGAATTTCACTGGCTTTGGCTAAACTACACCAGGAATTGAAATAGGCTGTGGAACCAAAATCTATTTTTGTATATAATGAAACAGCCAAATGGGTAATGGGATTGCTGCACAGTAGCAGCAAGGAAGAAGCAGCCATGAAGAGATTTTCCTTTGTTTGTTCAGTAATTAATGAAGTACCTGGTGAACAACAGATCTGAGAAACCTTGCTTTGCTCCTCTGATCTGCACTTCCTCCAGCCAGGTAAGCACAGAGCTGTGTGTGCTGGAGACTGATTAATTAGCCCAAGCCAGTTGTAAAATCTTTAGGAAACAAGTGGTGTCTGTTTTCTTCTGCACAGGATGCCAAGAGATGTATTTAAAGTGTGAGAGTCAAAGGTCAGTTTGACATCTCATACTCTAAGAAAGAGCCCTCACTCGGGTCCCTGTTTCACATTAGAAATACTGTCTGTGAGCCGTAAGCTGTTGTGCTTGATAAGAGGAGTAGGATTAATCTACACCAAGGAAAATTTAGGTTCAATATTATGAAAAATGTTGTAACTGTGAGATCACTTAAGCAAAGTAGCAGGCTGTCAGGGGAGACAGTCAAGGCTGGAAGTGACACTTTTCTATCAGCAGTGGCTGGGAGAATAATTAATAAGCATTTCCCTGTGAAGGGGAGTGGCACCTGGCTCCCCTAGAGGCCTCTGCCAAACCAAAGGAACCGACGGATCTCACAGACATGCTGGGAGCTAATGCCTATGTACAGATAAAATGGAGCTCTCTGAAAGGACTTTTCCAGCCTCTTCTCAGCTTGTGTTATATATTCTAAATGTAAATTGAATGCAAATACTTTGAACTGTTTGCTGCAAAGCAGTTTACAATCTCCTACACTAAATCTGACCCATTGGAAATTTAAGGCCCCATAGTAATGGTTCGTATAATTCTTTAGAAACTAATTGGGTTACAACAGCAAAAAGGTCTGCTCCAATCTCTATTATTTTTCATGCCCATTTCTTATTTATTTTCACAAAATTCTTGTTATAGTTTAATATTTCTAAGTTTTTAAGTGATCTCTTCCACTATCAAAGTTAATTAAGGTGTTAACTGCATTCAGTGAGAAAATGCATAAGCTAGAAGCATGGCTCAAGTTGTAAACATTCTGCTAAGGTTTTTATCTTCAAATTGTTCAGGCTTATCTGCTTGCATTGAACCAGCAATAATAAAGTATCCTTCTTTCTGTCTTTGTTCTGGAAAGACAAAATAGCTTTATATTCAAGTGCAGCAAATTACAAAACAAATTCATTACTTCTACATTATTTGGGGGATGCGATGGCTGTTAAATTCATTTTCAAAATCAGATTACAGGAGGTTCAATCTCACTCCCTAATTTGTGCCAACAAAATTGGCAAATCATCTTAACAAAAGGCAAAAAAAATATTGCCTTGATAATAAGAGAAAATTGTGAACTTGTCAGTTTTATAGATTGACCTCTGTCTAAAAAGCTCTAGAAAAAGTTGTTCTCCACCATCTCTAATGGAGTGGTGCTTCATAAAAACAAACATTCTTTTTGTCCACTAAAGGGGCTTTGATAAAGTAAAGGTGAGCATAGGCAACATAGTATTTAATCCATAGCTTTCTGTCTGCTGCACCCTACAGTGCCACAACCCAGGGAACCAGAAGAAAGAGATCAAAAGGCTTTAAAAATGTCAGGCAACAGGATCTCATTTAAATTATTAGGTGAGATGCCCTCTTGGTAACAAAACATATCACACAGCCTGTTTTCTTCTCTCCCTTTATGCTGATTTTGACAGGCTGGTGGAAATTGCATGTAGAAATTGTACTTCTGCTCTCCAGCATCACTTTGGACATCATTTGAAAATGTGTTTTTGTAAAACAATATAATATTCAAAGGTATTTGAATCATGTAGAAGCTGGAGGATTTGTAACACATTCTTAACCAGTATTGACTGAAATAAAACTAATTTGACCAAAAAAGCCAGAAATCTGCCTTAGGTGAAGCTGATAAGCACTTGGGGAATATAAGAAGGCTTATCTGTAATTCTGTTAAGTGATTTAACTCTTAAGAATTGTGCATTTCTAATTCACATCCATATGCTGAAAGGGGGTTTTTTTCGAGTTTCCAACAATTGAAATTGATACAACTGTATAAGCAGAGATTTTTTTTCTTGTTATTTGATTTGGCTTTATACCAGGAAGATAGATATGGTTCCAACCTGATGTCATACTGTGGAACATTAAAACCTTCTCTGAAGCTCTGTGTGCAACCAATGTGCTGCTAAATCCTTGTGCATGAGTAGTCTCACTGACGTCAGCAAAAGCAGGGCTGTACAGCCTAATTCTTAAAATATTTCATGTACATATAAATTCTTCCTGCTGTCGTTTTTATCTCAGGTTTTGTATGGTGAAGCATATGGCCTGAATATGAGACTGGCTGAATATTAAACTTCTCTAGCTTACTGATGTTTCTAAATTGGTTGAGTAGTGGATAGTACTGATTTAATAGAGCACAATTAAGTCAAGACTTATGTGCTTAAAATGAAAGAAATACAAATAGAAAGTTATCAATGTACGCATGATTAATGATCACACTTAAAAGCAGTTTTCACCATGCCTCCTAATCATGGATTTGCATTTCTGTGTGTATGAAGGGTGGACTGAAAAAAGGGAAAAGAAAATATCAGCATGCCAATGCCTTTGGGTTTCTTTTAAAAAAACCCACAGATATTGCAGATTAAGGAAAACAGAATGGGCTATTTTTAAGATTCAATTCATACGAAACCATTTTCACTTACCTTGTAGGAACTCCTTGACTTTCTTTCACAAATATGTTGGCTAAATGCAGATGGGCAGAAGACTGCAAAATTGAAGTGCGTGGGACTTGTATCCCCAAGGATTAAAAGCATCAGGAAACAAATGCGTGTTGGAGAAGGGCAAGCTTAAGTTATGCGTGTAAAGGACACTGGTCATACTGGATGAAAGGCATTTCACATTCAGAATGCCTCGCCATAGTGAAGTGTTTGCTAATGTACTCACTTCCTCTCATGTTGCCTCAGGTATCTAAGACAATTCCTACATGGCGAATGGAGGGAGAGTCATTTATAACGTGACAAACTCATGCTAAGGCTGACAGGGAATATTGTCAACCTCACAAGTCTTGATGTGACTGAAGAGGCTCAAGATCTGTATGGGAAACAAGTCTGAGCATTAACAGCCTCATTAATCAAATCACAATGTTTTGACAACTTCATGGTGTGTATGCAATCTATCCTGTATACAATTTAGCTAAGACTTTTACGCAACATGATTTTTTTTTTTTTGCAATAACTTTATGTTACTGAATTGTGTGCTGATTATCAAAGAGTGAAAAAAGCATAATAAACTGAGATTTGAATAGAAAATCCTGCCAGGATTATGAAAGAGATAGCACATCTTGTTTTACTGCACATTCTGTTTTACTGACTGAAGTATATTCACTATCATCACTTATTTAGAATGTTTGGGGGAAAGCAGGCCAGCCTCTCACACCTGGTCTCAGGTAGAGACAATACTTCTCTTCAAAGAAGAAATTCTTTGAAGCCATTTACCCAATGTGTTTAGTCAAAAGTGAAACAAGTGTGGATAACCTGCTGAGGCACCCTACCACGACACACCAGAGCATGTCCCTCAGATAACCAGTTCTCCAAAGCAACAGGTCACTCAGGGTAATTCAAAGTAGTTCTGGGTCCCACAGATGTCAAACAATCATTTTCGGCTTAAATGCAGACTGTGCCCCAAATCCTTTGTTTTACAGGCTCCTTGTAAGTACCTATCCTAAGGAGCTTAGGGATACACAGTTGCCTCTTCCGAACCTGAGGATTTATGCAAAAGACTTATTAATACTTTTGAGTATTAATTGTATAAATCCCTGCACCAGTGGTATGCAAGGCTACACCAGTGAGTATTTCTGGGTTGTAAAGAAATGTTATTGCTTGTTATAATGTGCTTATTAGAACAAGGTTTGTAGTGAAAAGAGTAGCCAAATGCCATATTTCACTATGAATATTTTGAAAGAAAGGCTTACAAAACTATATATAGCATTTTGGGTATCTTTGTCCTTCTTTCTCATTGTCCATCTGCAAAGGTAAAAATATGAAATCAAAGCTAAAAACAGTTAGAATCAAGAATGCAGCACTGTCAACTAAATATATCTATTTACAAGTCATGTATTGACTCACAAAATTAATGACAAAGTCACTAGTACTGTAGCCATCTCAGTTCACCCAGTGCCTTCAAACTCTTTCAGGGAAATATCAATATCTGATTTGCCAGTCTGGAAAGCTGAGGCACAGGGAAAGTAGCTGACACTTGGCTTCACTGAATAATGGTGGCAGAGGAACAGCCTGTGCTTTCAGCCTTCCACTCTCTGCCCACTGTCTCCCATTAACCCCCTAAACGACCTAAGTAAGTCCCATCGTACTGAGGGCCATCTAGGCTCACATTTACAGCATGAAATCTCAACTCTCTCTCTAACCTCACAGCTTTATGGCCCTGTTAACTACTGTGTGAACAGTACAGAGCTGCAACAAACCAGAAAGTATACAGCTGACTGAACAGGCAAACCCTGGGCAGCCCAATTCCTTTCCAGTGCTCCTGCCTTCCCAGCCAGTGGCTCTCACTAAAGCAGAACGACTCTCAGCTCCCAACCTGCCGCAAGTTGGACATTTGCGTCTGCACTGCAGTCACAGACGTGACTGCAGCATCCATAGTGATGCCAAATTCTTACCCAGTTAGTGGCAAAGCTGTGGTGGCATAGGATTTACTGTTCCTTTTGGGGACATTCAGCACTGAGCAGAGTCTATGACATTATTAGTACCTCAGCCAGTTAAGTAAAAATAGTTCAGACATGTGTCCCTGTGTTGTAATCTCACCTCTAAATGCAAGAATAGCAATTGTTGGTGGAGTTGATCACTGCTCTGAGCAGCACCATTAACAAGCAATGCTGTGATTTTCCCAGAGCATAATCCTGCATAGAAACCTTACTCAGGTTCTTTCCAGCTGATACATCTTTTTGTTGCTGGCATGATATGCGTTTCCATGATCCTCATCCCTGTGGGGAAAAAGAGGCAATCCTTCATCAGTTCCTCTATTATCCCTCACTAGTTCTGATTCTTGTGAATTCCCATGTGGAATTTTTAGGGGGGGAAGGACTAAGGTTTGAAATATTTCTGAAAGTTGTCTAGCTGGAATGGTTCCTATTTTAGACATGCAGCAATCATGCAAGGACAGAGGACACTTCATGGTATCTCTTTGAAGCAAAATGTGCAGTAATTGAGGAAAAGCTGAAATATGGGAAGTTACATGCCAAATATCAATGAAAATTCAATTCAGTGGAGCTGTTTCAGGAATCTGTTCGTCACAACATGTGTTGATAATGTGAGTCAGGCAGGATTGTGCTTCTCCAATGGTCTGTTAGTCTCCTAACATGCCTTTGTTCAGAGAGAGAGAAAGAGGGACTGGCTTTACAGTGCTCTCGAGACCAAATTCAGGTTAAAGCTGATGAGGAATGCATACATTTAATTTGTTAAAGGGTTTTTCTGCATGTTTCAGGAAAGGGGGAGGGTTATTACCATTTCTCCCCTGTAATAAAAAACAGGATCCTGTATCTTGGAAATGTTTACAGTGTAACAAAATGAGGTTATGTTACTTTATAAAATTTTAAAGGCGGGCTATGTGCTGATACCTAGGCTCAACAGCATGAAACCCATGAGCTGTTCAGACAGGAGTTTCTGTATTTAAAAATGATGATGTTTCAGTTCGAGAAAAAACAAGTACTTTTGACACAAAGTTTGAGATTCTTCCAACTATAGAACCTCTCCCTGCCAGGTACCAACAGTTTTATTCAGAGCAGGGGCTCAACACGATGCATGTACCACCTGGCTCAGAGCTGGGTGGGTTGCTGGTTATTTGAGTATTTTAGCGCTGAGAGAGCAAACCTGCAGGTTTCCCTTTCATTACCGTGCTGTGAGGTGACAGTGTCTGGCTGTACCACTGGGGCAGAGAGGACAGTTCCAGAAGTGCACCGGGGAGCTGCACCGCCTCAGACACAGCACGGGGAGGGTTTACAACAAAAGGAGTGCTGTGCTGCCAGAAGGAGTCCGAGTCCTTCTGTGCAAGTCAGACATCTCTGTGAGCCAGCTCAGGAGGCTCTAACTGAGGAAAGGGATGGAGTATTATCTCATTTCCTTCCCAGACTTCCTACTACTGTTTTGGGCAATTTATACCTTTAAGAATGCATAATGCAAACAAACCTTGTTCTCCCTAGTGTGTGAAAGCCTGTCGTTTGCATTATTAAACCATAAAGGAAAGCATGGCATTATCTCGCTCAGATTCTCTGCACGTACAGGAGAATCCGGTCCAAATACATTTCACGGCTTGTCTGTCTGATTTAGTGTGCTGCTTGCCATGAGTGAAGGAGAGGAAAGAATCAACGCTTAATGCCACAGAGTCTATAGGTTGCTCTTGTATACTTATCGCCAGTAAGTAGAAAAACAAAAGTAAAGGCATTTATAGATACCTGTTGAAAGTGTAAACTAAACAAAAGCCATCAAATCCATTTAATTGCAGAGTAAGTGTTTTCATCAGCTGTATAATGGTTTAATGTCTTTCAAAGCTTATTTATTGTAATTGATTAAAGAAGACTTAGAACACCACTCTTATGGGTTACAAAAGGAAAGAGGTTGCAACACCATTTATGTTTGAGTTACTTACTGGTCCCTTTGATCTGTCAGGTAATACAATATTATACACCCATATGATACTGTGTATTTCCCTAAGCAGAAAGTAAGGACAGAAGTGTGACCCATAAAATGCAGAAGACAAATCAACATCATTGTGCCACACTTTCTTGGACCCAGTAACAGCTCTTTCCTGAAAACTGTCTTTTTTTGATCACAGCTGTCAAAGCGGCCTATACAGGGGTGGGAGAGTGGTTCTAGGAGGACATTACTGCTGACCTCAAAAGCAGCAATTTCTGTGCGAGCGTGTCGGTTCTAACTTAGGTTTTGCACTGCCCTGATTTCAAAGGCAGGGGTCATCTCACAGCCATGCACCTCCAAACAAGATTTAGCCTCCACTGAGTATAGGTCCAAATGCTCAGCAGATTTAAGAGAGAGAGGATGTCTCATGAAGTCGCACTGATGAGGGAGGAAAAGGAAGTGGAAAGAAGACAAACTCAGTCCCATTTAATGAATACTTCCTTGACATTTGTGCAGCTCCCACTGGGGATTTGAGCTGGCACGCATGTATGCAGTATGGTCCCAATTACTGAAACCCGTGAGCTGTGTATGTGTTTGTGTTGTGTGTGTGTCTATTACCCTGCTTGCGTTCACAAGCACTAAGTACCAGAAGAAAACTATACAAAGTATTTTAAGAGACACTTGTGAATTCTGGTAGCTTTTCTGCTTAGTTTTCCATTTTAAATTAGTGTAAGGCAAGACACCTCAGATACAATACCACTAACTCTGTAAATTTGTACCAGAGATGATGCTGATCTGCTGTGCACATTTTCCTTCCTGTAAGTCATTATCACATGCCTCTCTTTCTAAGAAAGACATTTTTATGAGAGGTGGATCACTGGGGTGGGTTTCTTTGCATGGCTGGTTTGCCCCATGTTTCAGCTGTAACAATGCAGTTTCACTGGGCGCTGGGTCATGTGGCTGACCTCAGCTAACAAGCTGTTCCTGTTTTTAGGCTACTGGGAATGTTTATTGGCCACTGTTTTCCTCCTTTTAAACACATAGTTATTTCTCAAGACCCATATAAATCATAAGGTCAAAAAACTCATAAAAACTGTGCCATTCTTTGTGATATAGGATACAAATTAACTAAATTCAGGCTTAGCAGCTTTAAACATATATGGTATATTTTGTCATAATATAAACACATTCATTTAAATTATATATACTTTTTAGTTCAAGGATACACAAAATAAAATGGCAATAAAGTTGCTCAGTGGGACAAACTTTTATATACTGATGTTTCAAATTGGTACAGTTTAACTGTGAGCCCTATTACATAAACAATGTACTGTAATTGTATGAAACTAAGTTTAAAATACATAGTTATCTGTTTGTAATAAGTATTAAGTAATCACATAATCACTTTGTAAGAAAATTATGCGGAGGGTAATATTGAATTTCCTAATGTGGATTTCAAGAGTAGATCTCGGGCAAAGGTCTGTACTCCTGTGTTGGATTGGCACACTGACATGTGCAAAACCCAACTACATCTATAAGGAGATGCAGAAGTTACCAACAGGAGTTTTATTTATAGTGTCTCTACTGAAATCAGACAACAAATTAATAGAAAAGAGTTGGTAGCAATTATTATAGTTAAATTTGTTTGGAGGTTTCCACTCTGCATCCCTGTTCTAATCTGCTTTAGTAGTTTTGAAATACACATCTTCCAGGCCAAAAGTTTCCCAGGCTGCTTTTCTGCTTGAGAATGAACTTTGGAAAGGCACATCTGAAATGATTCATGTCTTTTTTTGTACAAAGAATATAAAAATATACACATAGAAACACACACACATCCCAGTTCCGAAACAGAGGAAGACAAACTGTGGGACTTTTTCAGACAGCTCTTCAACCACACTTACTAAGATGAGAAGGCTGGAATTTGAAAGCACCAACCCTGAGTAAGTGTTCCTTGAACTGCTCTTAGGAAATATCATTTAGATTTCACAAAGCCAGGGCTCCTTTAAAGTTGCTAAGTATAAGTATCACCCATGCTGCTTTAAGGGTTGTTGGTTAAAGTGGCAGTGTACACAACTAAATGATTTTGTGCTGAGATAACAGCCTGCCAGGAAACATGCAGACGTTGTAAGTGAGTTGATCTCTGAACTACGAATGTTTCTTATTCAGCTTTGTGTGCCTCCTTTGCCAGAGAGCACTTCTAGATGCTGTAGCCAGGCACTTTGTCTTTGCAAGGTTGTATTATATGAAAGAAGTAAGGAGACATGGTTTTCAGCTCTAAGTGTTACAACAGCCTGCCAAAGGTCTTCTCAGCATTATGAGAATATTTGCCTAATAACGCCAAGTGTTTCACACACTTTAGGACTCTGTTTTTAATACACCTTGAGGCCTTGAAAGTTTTGATCTCCTTTATGTAATTCAAACTCTTTTTTCCTTAGTGATAACTTAAAAGAGTCTGCCAACCCTTCCCCCACTAAAAATCTGTGGGAAAAGCTCTAATACAAGCACATAATGAAACACTGATAAGTCAGAAGCTTCAAAAACAAAGCTGTACATTTTCCAGTGACTCCACTTGTTTGTATATATGCCTAGCTGTGTGGCTGTGTACAGGCTGTAGATACAATCTCAGCAAAAAATCAATCTGCTCATTTACACTTTAAGGGGAAGAAGACACATAGCAGTCATTTACATCAGTACAGGCTAGGTATGTGAAGACACTAATCCCACAGTAGATTTTTCACTTGGCCAAAGGTCTGCCCAAAGGGCATGTGATGCAGAAATCACAACAAAGGGAACAACATTGAGAAATATTGAGTTCCAAGTGCCTAAAACTGCATCCTTAATATTCTCTTAATATAGTTCCTAACTGGAAATAAATGAAAATGCCCATCATTTTACTGCGTTTATGGAGCTTCAGGACATGGTTGCTATGGAAAAAAAATGCCATAACTTCTCTTCTAAAGCTGATATGTATGCCCGCAATTTCCTTTCTCCTTAGCCTCTTTTAGTTTCATTAATTATAGGTCTTGGTCAGAGAGGTTGTAGAGAGCCCACAAGGGACAAATATCTGAGTTTCAAAAGTGTGGAACTTTTTTTATGTTCTGAACTTTCACAGTTTCTGTGAAAAGCAAACATCTACCTAATACTTTTAAAAGTCAAGTTCCTAAGGTTGTGATTAATATACTACATAGATCCCAACAGGGTAATTACAAATTAATCAGCAGTTCAAAACTCCCAAATGGAGTACCAGAAGGTTGCAATCACTTTAAAGCATTCCTTTTCCACTTTCGTGGAAAGAAAAAGAAATCACAACTGATTCTGAACTTCATTTGATACAACTCTTTCTCTGTTCTTAAGGCATTCGAGGAAGCAAACCCAAAGCTTCTATAACTTACCAATTAAGCAGGCTTTTTAGTGGATTCAGCAGTACATGCTAACAGCACTAATCCAACCACAAATCATTAAACTAGTTAGGCATGTGAAAAAAATGTTTAATGGATATAGAGATATACAGATAGTGTTTGACTCCTTGCAGCAGTGTGAGTGTTTAGATATATTCATGAGTCTCTGTATGCAAGTAATTTAGTCTAGTTCTCTTACAGAAATCACACAAACGTATTTGTGATTCCATGTGAGACTTTGCAGCCCCTTTTTCCAGTCATTCTAGAGCTTAGGAAAACTTCCAAGTTTCAAACCTCTGTTAAGAAGCTTTATTTGAAACTCACAGAAGCTGCTAGGAATCTTTCCATTATTTTAGGAGGAACTAGGCTGGGCTCTTATATTTAAAACCTGATATCTGACTATCTAGGCTTTGTTCCTTGCTGTTTGCAAAATTCCTGTACGACTGCTGGCACTCAGGCTCTCTCTTCTGTCTCCACATATGTAAAACGAGAATGACAACTTTACCTCAGAGGAATGTTACAAAGCTTCACTTATAAACAGATTGGCATACTTGGATGAAGTTGCTCAACTAACGAGAAGTTTTCTGATTGATGGGCATCTCTTGGGAGGTCATAGAAACAAAAACAAAATCATGTAGTTGAGTTTTTGGACATATTATTTTTGGCTTGTAAGAGCCTACTCTTATGCAAGACGGCTGCTCGTGTTATCTTTTTTCCTCTCTTATCACCTATAATACACTTCCAAATCTAACCTTGTCAAATTAGTGGCTAAATACCAAATTAAGCCAAGGCATAACCCTCACACCTGAAACCTCCATATGGAAAAACCTGGGGTACAGCAAATAATAAGAAAATTTGTTTTTAAAAAAGGTAATTTTTTTCCTGTTTCTTAAGCCCTTAACTGTCTCAATGTAGACAAAGTAACTACCAAAAAAACAGTAAAAATTAGACTGCGTTTCATTTTGTGAAGAACACTGGAAAGTTGGCGAGAGGTAAGATTTTGCAGTGAAATAGGGAAGTGAACAAGTTGTAAATGACTCTAATATCTTCCAGATGGCATATTTTACTTGGGAACTGAGTTTAGAGTAATTAGAGGCATGTGAATTTCGTATAAATACTAAACTTCACCAGTTTGACACTAGAAAGCTCCTTCGTCTCTGAAGTCTTTAAACCGCTAAGTGGGGTTTTTTCCCCCACTTAAAGTGGAAGTCAGGCATTTGCAAGTTTGTCTTATTTGACAGACAGAAACCTTTCCCATGAAAAGATAGCATTTTTCTATGCCAGAAAATTATGAACTTCAGTTCCTCACTAAAGAGGTTTAAAATTGAATGTTTCTTCCCAGAAGAGATTTTCATTTTTATATACTGGGATCATCATATTATAATTTATTACAGTATGTGGCAAGCAGTGAAATCAGTGCAATTTGCCCTAACTTCAAGATCAAATCTTCTCATTTGTAAAATGCTTTTTGCAGATAGATGTCTTTGCTGAAGACCTTAGCAGACACGTTTTGTTTTTATTTCCCCTAGGACATTGCAATACTAAAATGGCAAAACCTGGTCCAAAACCTCTGATTCTTCTTCATTTTCTGCATGACATTGTTACATACATTCCAAAAGTGAATCCTGGTATGCTCATTTCTGTTGAAGAATTCTCTAGAGTTTTTTTGGTATAAATAAAATAGGACTAAGTAAATACAAGGTAAAATATTCTGTCACCACTCGCACCCTCTTTGGCCATATATCAGTGTAAACTGACTTAGATCCATTGACATAAAGGGGCTAATCTCATTTGCAGCAGCTAAAGATCTGTCTACTGTTCTCAATGGAGCTGTACAGATAAAAGTGCAGATATAATCTTGCTCATTTAGTTCAGATCTTAAGTTCTGCCAGTCCTAGATATTCAAAAGGCATGAGCCAAACAACCAGGAGCATGTGATAAGATGAAGGACAATCATATTTTAAAATAATAATGATTATTTTTATTACTTCTGGGGTTTGAAATTTTAGTGGTTTAACGTATGTTGTATTTCAGATTCCTTTGTTCAGCGGAAAATGAAAAGCTTAATTTCAAAACAAAAAGGCAAATCTCAGTACATCCAATGATTCCAGAAACTAATGTAATAGCAAAACTGTTCTTAACGTTAGTTGGGATCAAATTGTTACAGTGGGTAACTGTAGATCTTCATCAATGTCTTTGTTACAGCTTTTCTCTTTTTCACTGAAGCATTGTCTTGTACTAAAATAGACCCTCAGTAGTTTATTCTTAATGGGGACCCACTGTCAGTTAATGGCATTAGTAAATTGCTGAACAGTGGCCAGCTCCCAATGGCCTTATTCCCAGAAATCTCTTACGTTGACAGGACCTTTGTATGACTAACTTCAGTGGATTTTGGCCCTGGGTGAAGACCATAAAAACACCAGCTCACAAAAGACCACTGGAAACAAAGGCCCCCCAGACTGACAGTAAATTACAAATCATTAATTGATTGCAAATTGTGTACTTAAATATCCAGCACTTTAGAGAACTATGAAATTTAGATGATATATTGTCTCCCTCAGGAGCCTTCATCCACGCCATGAATCGAGTACGAGCAAAATCAGTTTAAAAGCCTCCTCAAAGACACACCCACACCAACAGTTGACTTGGCAGGATAGAGAAAAGCTTCTCCATTGAGAAGACTGCAGTGTGTGATGGGAGCAATCAGCCAGGCAGGAACACACCACCCAGGATGCCGTGGCAGTCGGTGTGCCATGGCACACTGGAAAGGGGCTAAAAAGGGAAGAAAAACCTGCAGTTCTTGTGCCACGTGGTGATCTGTGCCCTGCTTAGACTTGTGGACACAGCAGTCACTCAGGGTCCTCTGAGGCCACGTGTTGCTTTCACCTCCATCAAGGTGTGTTTTGAGGCCCGTGTGTGAGGAGTTATATCCCTTTGGTATAGATACCTACGCTGACAGTCCCAGCTACAGGGAAGGCTGTAGAATGCTAGGTAGCTCCACAGAATGGGGCAGCCCCTCAATGCCCATTAGATGGGCCTCCTGTAAGGTGTCAGTCAGGCTGCACAGAGTAGGCTCAGATGGAGAGAAACCCAACAGATGCTAAGGTTACAGGCAGAAAATCAGTCCGTTTGGGCCTGTGCTTGATTTTTTATTTTTAACAGTATGTACTTCTTTTTCTTGTTGCTAATAAACTGGGATTAAAGTTGATGTCCCTCGAGTGCCTGCAGCTCTTAAGCTTTTAGCTCTGGGATACAGATTGCCTGGTGCCACAGGCACTGCAGTAAATCCCACACCTCTAACCCTCAGTGACTAATGGGGCACAAAGCCACAGTGCAGAACAACTTGAAACACTTTATTTAGATTCCTCTTGCGACGCCTTCTGTTCAGCTAAAATGGAGTGTTGTGAAGACTACAAAGAAAAAATTCATTATAAAATAAAGACAAAAGAAAGATACATACTAAGAAGAAAATTCTCAGAACCAAAGACAATCTGACCAGGGTGGATAATTTGTGTCAGGGAGAAATTTAGCAGCTTCATGGATGAGGAATCAGAGTGATAAAAGAAACAGAGACTTATAAAATTTTTTTGATCCTAAAGGGTGAATAACCAAAATACTCATAACCACCACTGCAGAAAAATATGGCATACACAGAGGTAAATTATAGTTGTATATGCCTCACTGATTGTCTCATAAGGTTAAATGGCAGATATGTAGATTTCAGACAAGTTCTGCCTATTTCTTAGGAAGGGATTTTTTTAGGCAAAAGGTGTAACATCTCACTGCCCTAGTAAAGGAAAATGTGTAGAAGCAAAGCATAGCTTGGCTGTGGCTGGCTTCAGCAGCAGGCAGGGTTTTCCAGCATTTCACTTCACTTTCTGCATTACAACGTGCTATGGTACATTTCAGGGGTCACCAGCATGTTCAGAACTGAACCCTGTCGTAAGCACTTGCTATCACCTGCTAGAAACTGGAACTATAAAATTCCCCAAAATCTATAATCTGGAACTGTTTATGTTTTTCAATGCCCAGTGCTCATTTTATAGGTATTGCTTGGCCTTTTCCTCAAAACATAACTTACGCTTTCCAAAAAAGAACAAGTTTTTGCAATTCCTTAAAGAATTCGTAGATGAATTCTAGATTCCCTCACCTTTCCACTGGAAATCTGTCCCAGACATTGTTTTACTGAACCATAAAATTAGGACCAACTAGTGATGGCACCAGCTGGGAGGAACGGGAAGTGTGTGCAAGCTCTTGCACTACGGTTCAGCAGAATCCCACTTGAAAGCCATTACTGGCCTTGCACACCACAGAGGGTGCAAACAGAAATGAAATATCTGAAAAGACTCAAACAAGCAAAAAGGGAACCTTTTTGGCATAGCATCTCCATGAGTATATCCACTGATTGTCCCATCTTCTGGGCAGACATCTCCTATTTTCACACATGAACTCATGCTCTAGTCATTCCCCTGAAACTACCCTCCATGGTTAGCACCATGTTTATATTCACATCTCTGTGCCATAAGCCCTAAAGGGCTATAAAATTACAAGAAATATTTGCCACACCATTGACAGCAGTAACTGAGTGAAGAATTGCCAAATGGGAAATCCAAATTTGCAAACTCAGTTTTCTGGGCTGTTTGCCAAGTCTGTCTGGGCTCTGTGGAGGTGACACATTCAGTCTTCTCACAAGGATGCCAATGTGCCAACTGCATCCCTGGCACAGCATCTTCTGACAAACTTATGGAGGAGAACTGCTACCAAGTCCAGAGGGAGATGCAAGCTGCTTTCTGAGCATCCTTGGCAGCAACTCTATTTCCAAGTTGTGACTGTACTTTCTCCTATTTACAAGACCAGTTGTTTGTGATATGCTATGGTCTCTGGTAGGATTTTGAAAAGTGCAAAAATGACAGCAGGACATTGGTTTCCAAGTATAAACTAGTAAAATCCAGAGTAACTTCACTTCCTTAAAAAAAAGAAATCGTATAGATACTCCTTTACCCCAGTTCAGATATCATATGTTGCCACCAGTGTGAAAGAGTCAAAATCCATTTGTTAGCTGCTAAGTGAAAGCCATGATCCTTAGAATATGAAGGCTGTAGGGCTCATCTCTAAAGCATCCTCTTCTCAGTGTCTTCTGACCTATTGGCTCACAGCTAAACTTCTTTTCTGTCTCTCAGTAATCTTTCAAAGTAAAAGAAAAAGATTGAAAAATCCTCCAGTCTTCCACGGGGCTGCATGACCTATAACTTGCAAAATCCATTAGAAGACAGCCTTTTAGTAACCAAATTGTGTCATTTACAACTGCACAGCAGCCAGAAAGAGCACCATAAATTACAATTCTGTCACTATAAGAGACAATGGAAAGTGTGGGCTATAAGGGAGGAAAGCTAGGAGAGTGATAGAATTTAATTTAAATGGGTGTTTTTGCCTAATTTACTTCATATAATAGCAAAATTGGTACTTACAGGTTAGTTATTTTTTGGCTTTATATGGAAGACTTAGTAGGACTAAGATTGTTTATTTTTAAAGTGTAGCAGAATAAAAACACTGAATTCAAGCCTCTGGATTTTTTTATCTTCTTTATATATGAAGGAGAAAAGTATGTAAAATTTGCTTAGCATTTTTTCATACCATTTCAAAATTTATCTGCTCTTGAGGCTTGAGCAATGAATAGTGCCTGGAAAACTGGTGAAATAATGTTATCATGGGGAGAAGAGCAAAGCCTGTCACTCATATGCTGTGGTTTTATGGAGTTTGTCTTTAACAAGGAATTAATTATTTGTAGAAAGGTTGTCTTGTTTAAAATTCTCAATATACATTTTTTTCCTAAACTCTAAAAACTAGCAGCATGTATCCCTGGGTACTTCCGATTGGGTTTGCAGGGAACCTAGAGATGGTATTCTTAAGGATATTTTTAAGGAAAAAAAACAAAAAAACCCTAAAAATTCTGAGGTCTCTTTACAGCCCTCATCCTAACGTTCAAATTGTGTTATGTGTATTTCATAAAGACATTATAGAAAGAACAGAGGTTTATTTTTAAAAACTGCAGGCTACTTAGTATCTGTAAAATTATCTCAGAAGTGCACATTTCCACATCGTATTTCCACCAATCTGCACTGGGACAGTAAAGCTAGCGAGCTGAGCAATTGCTACTAGAAAAATCAAATACATAAGAGGAAATGCAGTTAACACAATATTTCACATATGTTAATGCTTACAGTTCCATCAGTGTCAGCTTTATTTTCTACTTGATATACACCAAAGCTGGCACACAATTTTAACTGATGAGGTAATGTCATTTTTAATTTAAGGAGCCTTAAGCCGTCCACTTTAACTAGTGATATCATCTTTGCAGCTGTCTCATGGGACTTCATGTAAACATAAGTAATGTGCCCTGGATGGTTTGGAGCAGAGTTGTTAAAAATGACATTGGTCATCACAAAGACATTTTTTTCCTTTGATCTCTTTAAAAATGTCAGACACACTTTATTGTCCTGTCATTTTTAGCTCTTCCTTGTATATTAATATGCTTGGAACATTTCATTGAGCATAATAGTAAAATATAAAGGTCTAAACAAATTAATGGCAACATTTTAATGTCAGTCGTAGTAAGATAATGAAAAGTAAATGAGATTGCCTGGCTAACAGGAACTTGTTAAATGAAAGGGCAGCGTGGCTGAGACACAGAGACGCAGGGGCAGGGAAAAGCCTTTCGCCGCCGTCTGAAAGAGGCCCAGAGCACAACCCAGGCTCCAAATGCCACCACATTCTAGGAGAAGATTAAACTGATTCTACAGATTTAGTTTGCTCCTCCTTCCTGTCTGGGGTCAAGTGAAATCATCTGCTAATAAAACTTAAGAACAGACCTGTCTCTGCACCTGCAGCTTCTGCCTCCCATGACTTTCATTCTCATTTGTATTCTCTTGGCTGGTTCAGCACCACCAACCTGCTGGGCTCGCTTTCCTCAGCTCTTGGAAACTGAATCCGTCAGACTAGACTCTACGTATTGGCATCTCTAGTGACAGGGTTGAGAAACCTTAACATGTTGCTCACAGGCAAACTTTTACTACCAGTCATTACTGCATTATTATGTACTTTTCCTTATACAATCCTTAGGAATGAAGCCAGTAACCAGGAAGGATTTAGCCCAGTCTGTTTAGTAATCACATGCTGTACGAGTATGAATATTATAACGTCCACTCTTGATTCAAATACCTAAGCAAAGGTGATTTGTACTGAAACAATTTTTGTCTGAATAAAAACAAGTGCTGTGACTGACTTGTGGATTTTGTGATTTGCTCCAACTATTTGTCCAGATAACAAGGAAAATAATAGATTTTTCTACCACTGATCTGCAACATGGTGGAGTTTTGAACAAAATCTAATGTTTAGGGATTTATTTATTATTCTGTGGACATATGTTTGGAGGACAGCATATGGAAATCAAAGTATTGTTCATAAAGAGCTCCAGCCAAAAAGATATTTTTGAATTCGCAACAGAACTTCACAGTTTGAAAAGAATGCTATGCATTATGTATTGATAACAACACTACACAGACAAAGGAACACAATTTAATAATACAGAATTGTGCTCATGAGATTTCCTTTTTTTTTTGTTAATTGGTTACTTTAGCTGACATTGTCTGCAAGCATAATGGACACCATTCTTCCTAATAGTTCCATGTTGCCAGATGATGTCTACAGACATAATGTAGTCCATTTTAATTATTTCATTTTGCTTACATCTTTCAGCATAATGCATTTTCCAAGCAAGCCAGCATTTTTCTTGATTATCTATGTTGTGTTATGGTTTCTAAATTAATTAGGTCTCTTTCTTTCCTGGAAGTTAAAAGTTTCTTCCTTCCATTTATCTACCAGGTATGATTATGTTGAAGTGATTGATGGAGATAATGCTGAAGGACGCTTATGGGGAAAGTACTGTGGAAAAATTGCTCCCCCTCCTTTAGTGTCTTCGGGACCGTATCTTTTTATTAAATTTGTTTCCGACTATGAGACACACGGAGCAGGATTTTCGATCCGTTACGAAGTCTTCAAAAGAGGTGAGAAACAATTCATTGTTACATAGTTCGTAACCTGAGATTCAGAAAGTTCACCATAATTCTTTGGAATGTGGAGAATGCATGAAAATGCTTGAAAGAGAAAATCTTATTACCCTAGTCATTCCAAGGCGTGTATTGAGTGAGTGTAAATCATTATGAATCCAATGGGTCAGCTGCATGTGAGGGTTGACTCCTCTGTGTGAAATATGATAGTTTTCATCAGCTGTTTGTCTCAAACATCTTAAAACCATTAGCTTTCTTCCTTTTTTTTTTTTTACTAATAGTTACTGTATGATTTATAATGTTACTGCCTTAACAGCACTACAACCTTCTGAGTCCCTGACTTATTTTGGTTAGTGTTTTGGTCTGCATTCCCAAGAGATTGCTGTGGGCTTGGAGTGGAGCAGAGTACACATGGGCACCAGATGATGTTGCTGTTGCTTTCACAAATCATGTTTGGGAGGTGAAGGAGAGAAGAAGCTCATACTGCTCACAGGCATGACCTGCTGGATGCTTGTGCCAGGAGTTCAGTGCCAGTGAGCATGATTAGCTGTATGGGGCACAGAAAAAGACCAGAGAAACAGAGTGCAGGATTAACCAAACATATGAACAGTCCCTTTTTTTTGCAACACTCTTTCTCAGTCAATAGGTGGAAGGGCTCTAAGGTCATTTTTTTGGCATACATCTTCACTTTAGCTGGATGGAGATTAATAATTCAAATACTCCGTTCCTTCAGAATACAGGACCAAAACTCATATAAAAAGGCAACAGGATTCATTTTATGGAAAAAAAAAATTGAATTCACCATAAATGTTTAGGGTCGTATTCACAAAAGAAGCTCAAAACTCCAAATTTCCAGTGCACATCACTCACAGTCAGTGCCCCGCTTTCAGAACTAGTTTAAGGCCTGTTTATGCACCTAAGGCAGAGCCAGATTTTCATCTGTGTTCAGAACACACTTGGTGGCAGCTGTACTGTTAATGAGGAGAAGCACAGTAGTGAAGTCTTTTTTCTTTTGCTATTGCTTCTCTGCACAGTGCTAATTGGGGCCACAGACCTCTTGTTCACCATCTTCCCTGTCTGTAAATCCACTCTTGACTCCAAGAAATTCTTTTGCTGACCTTCAGGGTCACTTTTTTTGAAAGAATTCAGCATCCAAACGACACCAAGCTTTCCTGAAAAAGCATCTATATTTATTTTGGTGTCCTTAGGAGGGTAAACTCTTGAAACCGTGTTCTGATGTTTCTCAGTGCTTATATATCCAGCACCATCTTTCATAAAGAACAAGGCTGAAACACAAAAAGTGAAAGAATGACCTGTGAAACAATCTATTTTAGTAACTGAGCATTTTCAAGAAAAAAAAGGTTTTATTTATTTCCTAATAATGTAGTGGCAACTCAGAGCTCTGACAGGAACATTGTGTTTATTTCCTTGTGCAATCATTTACATCTCTCAAAGATACACATCTACCATGTTAAGATGACATTATGAATGTGATTTTACACACATGGAAGTCAGGAAACTCAAAATTATGGCTCCCAGAGCAACTTTAACTTTAGTTCATTCTACATAAGCTGTATATTAAGGCAGGAAAGTTATCACCACGCATAGTGTTAGAAAATGCTGGGATACAAGTTATCATTGCTGTGGGAACACAGCCCTTTTTAACTTCTGAATAAATGCATATATTTATTCCAATTTTGCATTTTAATATCTGTGCCAAATAAAGCTGACCAGTTCATCCTGTTGTGCAGGTGAAGCTCAGCTGCTCACATGAGATGAGTATGTTTGGTTTAGCATATTCACAACTTAGCCCATCATTTCCCAGGTATGAAAGGCATGACCCCAAGCCCAGGGTCCTGTGATGCTGAGCTGAAATGCTGAGCTTGATTCCTGCACACAGTATATTTTTGCCCATCTTCACATGAGAGCAGCCTTAGTTTGAAAAGAAAAACTGCATGAAAAACCTGTGTTCTAAGCTGAATTCTAAACCTGATGCTTAAAATTATGCACACCATGGAAATTATAAGGAGAGACCAGCCCACACAATGACCACGATAAAGGAAATGTGGGCTTTGAGGGCAGGAGCTGTCTGTACTTCTCATTCAGCTCCTTAGCCAGAAAGACACTGAAGAAATTGAATTCAGAATTAAGATATGAAACCCATTTTGCCCAATATTTAGCCCATGTGAAATGTTCATCATTTTAGCTTCAGCAGACAGCCTATCTTAGGATCAATGAGTGACTTATTCACTAGAAAAGGATCTGCACGGTTCACATTCAGCATTCCTTACTATAGTCAACTAAATTTATGTTATAAACTGAAAGAGTCAACCAAGAAGGCAAATTATTTTCTGGCTCAGTGACACCCACAGATAGCAGATGAAATTATCCCCAGTGTCATCTCTTTATCATTTTGCTCTCTCTGTTGCCTCCTATCTCTTTACTTCAGTCGTGTCACTTTCTCCACCTCAGAAGTATCTATTTTTTCAGGTCTCTGCTGGAACCTTTTCTGCCATCTTTCTACACAGATTGCCCCATGGAGTTTCTTGTAGCCTCAGTGTTGATTTAATTCCTGCAGCTTCTTCACAATGTCAGTAAAGGGTCAAAATCTAAGGAGGGCATTTTCGTCAGGCAGCTCTTCTGAAAACAGTTTCTGTTTCTTGCACCAGATTGACTCGAACATGTTTAAAATTAAGCAAGCTGGTACTGAGATACCATGTGTGAGTGTAAGGAGCCTGACAATCGTGCACTCTCAGAGCCAGGATCTGCCTGAATTTAATAAAGCAATAATGATCCTGGCTTACATTTTATATTGCATCTTTTATTGGATTCCAAGAGGAGTACAGAGCACTTTTATGCTATGAATGGCATAGCAAAGCTATTTTATCCTGGAACAGCAGCTACTGGTGGGAGTGAGGAGCAACAACTAGAATATAACCCTCCCATACATGACAAGGAGACGAGGGAATGACAGGGAGAGAAGAGAAATATCCGACTAATGTGTAAGGGGGTGATTTAATTATAGGCAAAATGTAATTTCCCAAATTGGAATGGGTCAGGTTACATGAGCATCAATATCCATATCTTCCAAAATATGCCATGAAGTGTTCTGAATATTAATATGATAGCTCGAGCATTTCCTATCAGTATCTGTTGAAGGACAAGAATACCTGAACTGACTAAATTCATTCAGACCTCTCGCTTGCATGCTGAATTTAACTGGGAGGTAGCCAGATCTGTGAGGGGTAGTATGTTTGGCACAGTCACAAGGAAAACAGTTTCTATAGTGAAATAAGAGTATTCATATATGCAACAAGCCAGACTGTTTTCCTTCAATGATCTGTGTTAAACATTGGAAATCCTCTAAGGCTCCTGACTACAGTTTCTAAGGATGCTAGGCATCCTTATCCAAACTGACACCTCACACACATCATCCTCCAGCACAGACCTGCCTGTTGCAACCTTCTTCTACTCCATCTCTGAAGAACTTCATCTGAGTCATCCTACTCAGACTCCCCAGGTCAGCTGCTATCCACCAATGCCCCAAGTCCTGTAAATCAATCTCCATTAAATTTGGAGTGTCAAAAGGCAGAGAGGAATACCTATGCTGACCTTGTGGGAAGATGTTTGGTCAGTCTGTGGCTGACTTCTGAGCACACCTGCAGGTGTAGGATCCACAGGGAGGATTCCTGAGGGACCAAAATAAAGGAGAAACGTGATCTGTCAACAAGAGAGGAACTCCAGTTTGTCCCTTGTATTCTCAAAGGCAAATCCAGTGACCTGGCCTTTTATATCCTTAGATCTTTACTGCCACTTTCCTGCTCCACCAAGAGCACTGTTTGGAGCATCCCATTATGCCATAGTGGGGACATCAGGGAAAGCTGGTGTGTCAACATTGACATTAGGTGACTTCTAGCAAGACTGCCTGTAATCACACAGTTTATCCTGCCCGCACTAACAGCAACATTTTACTGGTGCACCTGTGTCAACACCACTCAGAATGAGTCACTCACCCTCCGTACATATATGAATTACCTTTCACATTTGGTTTGTCAAGGAGGCATAGGTCACATCTGGCAGAGTTACTGAGTCAGTGCTCCAGGAATCTGAAACCACTACTCCCTCTACTGAATTCACTCACCCGCTTTCGTAAAAAATTCTATTTCACCAATAAAAGCCTGTCAGCCATAAGATTTAAAGATTTGAGCTTGAAGGGGCTATAATTATTTCTCTAGGGCTCTGTCGAGATTTCTGCAGCTTACACTTTCATTGTTCCCACATGACTTTGTATTTGTCATAATTTTTTCTAGAACTGGTGCAAGTTTTCATATTGTTCCATACAAATTGAAAATTGAAGATCAGACAGTATATGCGAATCGGGCTTTGAAACCTAACTATCAATAATAGGAACAAGCTGGCCGAATTATTAATGCAGAGATTAAAATGAGGTGTTTCATTGAAAGGCCACCTTTGCTGCTGGAAAGACAATACGACCTAATTTGTTTTCCAGCTAACTACTTTGCTTAGTAGCATAATGTTAACCCAGTTGATTTTTCTGCTTCTCCTACAGGACCTGAATGTTCCAGAAACTTTACTTCCTCAAGTGGAGTGATAAAGTCCCCTGGATTCCCTGAAAAATATCCCAATAGCCTTGAATGCACTTATATTATCTTTGCACCAAAGATGTCAGAGATTATACTGGAATTTGAAAGCTTTGAGCTAGAACCTGACTCAAATACTCCAGGGGGAACATTCTGCCGCTATGACCGATTGGAAATCTGGGATGGATTCCCCGATGGTAAGAGAAAAATGGACTGTGATATGCATAACCATTACTATGTAGTGGGCTGCAGAAGGCATAATCTCATTTTTTAAAATGTCATACTAGCGAGGTCCTTGCTTGATTTATGTGAAGTGAGTTGAATTAAAGAGAAATGGGGAAAATGCTCTGTAAATTAATTCAGTAAAGCATATCGCAGTGTGAATTATATTTTTTTATAAAATAAGCTCCGTTTTGAACAGTTGGGTTGGTGGAAACCTGTGTGTTAAGTCAGTGGGAATTTGTGATATATCTCATACACTAAAATAAATTANAGACTGACAAACAAAGTAGCTGCATGATTTCTCTGTGGTTTTCATATACAGCACTGGGTCCACAACAGTCAGGTCTCCTCTGGGTAGGGCAGCCATGTACCAGTTCTCCAAGGATCCAGCACAACAGGCTCCAGCCTAAAAGAGACTGTTCAAGCCAAATGCCTAACCTTTAGGGTGCCCAGATGCCTATAT
>WEIV01018637.1:293-15153 GCA_013390005.1 Calyptomena viridis
ACCATGCTTATTCTCCTCGAGTCCTGCTGGTGAGGGAGTGAGCAAGTGGCTGTGTGGTGCCCATTTGCCCAGCTGGAATTAAACCACAACAAAGAACCACAAGCATAAGAATAAATTTTGAAAAACTCTGCAATTTTGTTCTGCTTGCAATGTGTTCTGCTTCATCTGTGACTTTCTCTGGAATTCTACGTTAAATCCATCATTCCAATCATTGTCTTCATATCTCACTGTGGTCCAAGTTATAATTGCGAGATTACCTCACTTTATCTCCTTATGATAAGGCGTGAAAGCTACATACCACTTCATTAGTAAAAATATCAGTCGTGTGAGAGAGATAGACTGTTCATGCTGCCGAGCAAATGAATTTGCCTCTCCAGAGTAGTTTAAAAGCAAACCTCGGTATCTTCTGTACATAATACATTATAAGCTCCTTCAACATGGGTTTCCCACTCCATTGCCAAGAAAATAATTTCCCATCTACTAAATAAAGCCCAGCTGTTAATGACATGACTGACAATAATCACACACATTTCCTATTGTCTAGGCATAATTCAGGGAGGTACACTGCAATCAGAAGCTGGAAGCTATTCCTCTAAACAAATCTGTTGAATGCCAGGGACGATGATAATTATTAGTGATTACTCAGTGATTGCTAATGGGTTCCAGATTTAGACATTCCAAAATAGGGACAGCATGATAGTTTTTCACATGGATGTGAAGGTTAATTTTTTTATTTTAACTTCTATCAATAATTCTTGGTAAGGAAAAAGCTAGTATTCAGTGGCTGAAATCTGTACTGTCTAAGTTTAATACAGTTCTATACTTACCTTTCGGGCATATAATACTTCAACTTGAAAATAAATTGTACTCTAGGAGGCAGAGGAGGAAGTGTTGTCTAATGCCTGTTAAAATAAAGGATGTCAGATGAAAGAAGATATCATCTTCCTGGTAGAAGGGATTTAGACTAGGTCAAAGGAAAAAGGGAAGCTGTTATAATTCATTTGCACTCTAGAAGCAATGCTGTGTGAGGTTTTTGGAAGAAATCAGGCTTTTGTGAGACCAGATGGCAAAGCTGAAAAAGATGACAAGTTTTCAAGCACACAGAGCATTCATTAACTGACAACACAGGGTAGCAAACTCACAGCTAACTACAGAACAATACCGCATGTGTGAGTAAATTGATTCTCGCCTCTATAGTTATCTTTTCGCGGGGCTTGAGGCCTCATCCAAGTCTTATAAATTGAGTTGCTAGTACTGAAAGAAATAAGCATTTACTTGGAACCTGAAGTGGCAGTTCATATGAACCATTTGAAAACTGTTTTTAATTCTTATGGGTTTTGTTGCTGGTTTTGTTGCTTTCTTTTCATCTGGAAGACATTTTATTGTGTGACCAGAGCAGCACTAGTGTCAATGAAAGGGAGAGAACAGGAATGCATAAGAAGCACTGCAATTTTAGATTGCTGTTAGGCCTCAAGGGAGGTCTAATTAGGCAAAGAATTCAAGTAGAGGATTCTCAGTACCTTTCTTTTCACTGATCATGCAGGTAAGCTTTGTAAATGTGAAACAAAATTTTGAACATTTAAACAATGTGTTGAAAAGCTATTTCGATTTCTTAAATGGCAATTTGCAAACTTATGTGATGCTTCAATTAGTAAGATTTTCTACAATT
This sequence comes from Calyptomena viridis, assembly GCA_013390005.1. Taxonomy (NCBI): domain Eukaryota; kingdom Metazoa; phylum Chordata; class Aves; order Passeriformes; family Eurylaimidae; genus Calyptomena; species Calyptomena viridis. The sequence goes on from WEIV01018637.1 coordinate 1,963, forward strand.
AATAAAATTTAATAAATATCTCTTGTTGTGCTAATAAATCTGCATTCTGTTAAGTGGACAGTTTGAACTGATGGAATTCTTTGAGAATTACTGTATATAGCTGGACACTCTGGGATAAGCAGAACAGTATGAAGAGGAATATTTTTGCAGATGGTTTGTGCCCTCAGAGAATTACTCTAATTTGGTCCTCAAAATACTGTTCTCCCTGACTGCATTTGTGTTGTCACAGCTATGGCTCACAGGATGTCTGCTGTCCACATTCCCATTGCCAACATGCCTCCTGTACAGCAGCTGGCTGAGCCTGGCTCTGTGTCACATGGAACTTCTCAACTGATGTTGCTCTTCATATCCTCCTTTGGGCCACACACCAATTCAGCAATAAAAGGGGAAGAAACAAATAAACAACCACTGTTTGGTCAACCTCCCTGCACTCTCCTGTGTTTCTCATTATGTAAAAGGACAGCTTTGCACTGGAGAAACCTCAGCTGATGGCATCTTATTTGTGTGGCCACTGCATGGGGTGACTCCTACAAAGTAAATTAATTGGTGCAATCTCAGCTGTCCTAGGAGTTTAATGTATGTGGACAAAGGTTTATGTACTACTGCTGCTCCCTAGGAGACATTTGGTTACTATTAGCTACTAAAGTGCCTGCTGTGGTTTGAATGACTCAGGGAGAGACTCGAGATAGAAGAAAACAGTCTCTGTCATTCTCCCCACCTCCCATACCTCAGCTTCCATTGAGAGGAATATGTAGTTATAACACAAGACTAATCTGGAGGTAAGCCCATTGACCTTTGTAGGTTGCACTACCTGTACACAGACTTATTATAGGCAGGTAGTGTATATATACTCTAGGTAATTACATGGTCTTATGGGGTTATATAAATACCTATGAGCGTATCAAACCTAATGACACCTTGCCTATGCAAGTTAGTCTTGTTATCCTGTATTATAGGACTGTGCAATGGAAAGACTAAGTAGCCAGCACAGTCAGTATGTACCAGAGCAGGCAGTAGAACTAGATACTCAAGCTACATGCCAGTTTTCTACCTTCTGTCTTGTACTTTCTATCTATCTGCCTTTTTATGTGGCTGTATCCCAATGCTCTACCTTATTTTCCATGATTGATTACTTTGCATACCAGCTCAAACAGGCATAAAATCTTGCGATCATATGTGCCATGACATTGAATTTCTTATTCCATCTTTATAAGAATTTTGAAACCTAAATCTGAAGCCTTTATTTGCACTCAGTAAAGAAAACATGGTCAGACACACCATTCTTAAGCTTCAGCTTGTTGCATTTACAATGTCTTTTTAATTCAAAACTGCCTAATCAAAGAGATTTTATTTTAAGGGCTACAAATATATGCCCTTCTGCTGAGTAATCATTGCTTCAGTGGGAAATAGAAAGCCCACAAATATATGCTTGGCTTGTCAGCATGACCTAGTGTGGCTCACAGCCATCTGTGTTTACAGTAAGAGATCGCCCACACGCATTAATCTGTAAACAGTATCAAACCCCAAAGCTTCTCTTTTTTAGTTTCACTCTCCATATATCACAGTCTCAGGGTGCCTTCAAATAGGTGTAAGTATCTGCAAAGATGCTTTTTTTTTTTTCTGCAGTCTAGCAGTTCTCTGAGCTAGTGCTTCAAAGATGCCATTACATTATTGGTAGATGAAAAGATTGCTAGTTTGTTGTTGTTAGAACAAATGCTTCTTGGTCCTCTAGCAGCGGCTGCATACTCAAAGAGCCAGTAGATATTAAAGACAGTCAAAATGTAAAAAAGAAAAAGTCATATCCATGAATTTCCCCAGTGTGTGAGAGAGGTGCTGGGGGCATTTGTATTTGGCATTTGGGAACCTTCTATTCCTCCACGTCAGCTGGCTTCAGACTGTCAGCAAACTGTCTTTCTCATCTATGCTGGTGCCACAAAGAGCCATGAAATTCATTTTGCAAATCCATTGTTTCTGCTAGACTACATATATATTTGTGAAAGTGATTATGCAAAAAGATTTCCTACAGATATCATTGGCAAAGATGGAACTCAAATGAAATTAGGACTTGGTATTTTTTATAAGATGCTATTAAATAATGCATTTACATTTCAGGTATCAAACAAGAACACATTTGTGAAACATGTAAAGCAGACCTGTTCTTACTATTTTATGACATCCAGGACAAAGAAATCCTCATGTGCTTATCTCTGTTCATAAAAGACACATTACCCACATATAACAAAGATAATTGGCTCAACAGGGAAGGAAGTTCTCTGGCTGTCTCAAAGATTAAGAAATCCCAGCATATCCTTGCATCATAGAATTGATAGCTATGTGCAGCTTCTGTAGCAGTCTTGGGATTATCCTACACTCCTATTCACTTCACAGCCATCGCCAGTGCCAGAGGGTGAGAATGTGAATTTCTGCTGCCATGGAAGAAGCCAAAACATTAGTGACAGGGAATCTGAACCAAAAACATCTCTGTGACAAGTGTTTGTAAATGTGTGTCATTCAATGATTGCTGTCAGTCTCTTCTCTGTTTTTTCTGAAGTCTTTTCTGACCTCTAGGCATTGACTGATCTGATTGTGTATGGACAGCACTAGCGATTCTGTTGCCAGCTTGCCAAATGCTTCCTTTGTGACTTCCTTGAACTGCTGGTTATAATGTAACTGTTCTTAAGCCTTAACTGTTTCTTGTCCCCTAAGTGCTTTGAGAATAAAGCACTATAAACCTAATGAAATGTGAGAATGACTTAGAAATTAACTGAAATGCTTGGTTAAATAAAGAAGATATGCCCTAAATTTTGGGTAGATACCAGTGTATACAGATAGATAGATAGACAGACAGACAGGATAGATACAGGCCTGTCAGCCTGACATCACTTCCTGGCAAGGTTGTGAAGAAGATCATCTTGAGTGCAATCAGATGGGACATACAGGACAAGAGATCAGAGCTGGTTTAGGAAAGGTAGGTGTTGCCTACCGGATCTCCTTTTATGACCAGTTGACCCACCTGTTATCCAACAGGAGGAGAAGGCTGTGGTTGTAGTCTACCTGGACTTCAGCAAGGCCTTTGACAACACCTCCCCCAGCATTCTCCTGAAGAAGTTAGCAGCCCACGGTTTGAACAGGTGCACTCTGCTGGATTAAGAACTGGCTGGATGGCCAGACCCAAATAGTGTTGGGGAAAGGTGCTGCATCCAGTTGTCATCTGGTTGTTAGTAGTATCCCCCAGGAACCAGTGTTGGGCCTAGTTCTGTTTAACCTCTTTATTTATGATCTAGATTAGGATCATCAGTCTACTATTAGCAAATCTGTGGACAACACAATATTGGGTCAGAGTGTCAATCTGCAGGAGCTTAGAAAGGCTCTGCAGAGGGACCTGGACAGCCAGATATATGGGCTGAGACCAACAGCATGAGGTTCAACAAGACCAAGTGCTGGGTCCTACACTTTGGTACCAACAATCCTATGCAGTGCTGCAGGCTGGGGAAAGAGTGGCTGGAAAGTGGCCTGATAGAAAACTGGGGGTGCTTGTTGACAGCCAGCTGAACATAAGCAGTGTGCCCAGGTGGCCAAGAAGGCCAATGGCATCCTGGCCTGTATCAGGAATAGTGTGTCCAGCAGGACCAGGGAAGTGATTCTTCCTCTGTACTCAGCACTAGTTAGGCCACACCTCAAGTATTGCATCCTGTTCTGGGCCCCTCAATTTAGGAAGGCCAGTGAGTGCTGGAGCAGGTTTAGAGAAGAGCAACAAAGCTGGCAAAGAATTTGGAGCATAAGTCCTGTGAGGAGCGGCTGAGGGAGCTGGAGTGTTTAGCCTAAAGAAGGCTCTTTACACTCTCTATAGCTACCTGAAAAGAGGTTGTAGCTGGGTGGGGTTGGCCTCTTCTCCCAGGCAACTAGATGCAGGATGAGGACATGGTCTTAAGCTGCTCCAGGGGAGATTTGAGATAGACATTAGGATGAAATTCTCCCCAGAAAGGGTGATTAGACATTGGAATGGGCTGCCCAGGAAGGTGGTGGAGTCACTATCCCTGGAGGTGTTTGAGAAAAGACTAGATATGGCACTTAGTGCCATGGCCTAGTTGACATGGTGCTGTTTGGTCATAGGTCAGACTCGATGATTGCAGAGGTCTTTTCCTAATCAGCTTCATCAACCTAATTGATTCTGCGATTCTGTGTGATTCTGTGATAGACTGACAGGCAGGGTAGAGAGAACACATTAATATAAGCAAATCATCGTAAAGAAACCTATGACAATTTGCAACATTTTAGGTAACAATAACTTGTGCAGTGGAGAATGAGAAGTGAGATATCCTACTGGCCTTCACTGGAAAATTGCCTTTCAGTTTCAGCAACTGAGGACATCTGTATGGGTACTCCTGTGTAATAACTAATTCACTGTGCTCTCATATCTCATGGTATCTTGTTCATGCACCCACATGCTGAGAATGAGTCGGAAATGTCTGAGTCACAGGATTCTGAAATGTTTCTCTGAGAAAGCATACTGAAGACATACTGAATTTTAAAAATCTAAAAGTAAAATCAGGACTTTTAAAAGTGGGAAATGAGACTGGACCAGCTCATACAAAGCTGGAAAGTATTATAAATTTTACCTTCTAAATGAAATAAAAAGTGAAAATGTTTTTTTCTTATTAATAATTATTATGTTCTTCAGTTAAAAATTACTTTTAAAAAGTCTATTTAGCTAATCAATGTAGAAGCTAGAAACAAGTAGAATACTATCTTGCCTATTCACGAGTTACATTCCACTGGAACACAGAAAACCAAATGTGATCTGTCCTCTTAGAAAATTTCCTTGTTCAATACAAATAGTTTTGTGGTCTTGTATGGAAACTATATATACTATTAAAAGCCGAGCTGTCTCTTTATTAGTATGAACCTTAATTTTCTTACAAAGAATCTGTTCTCTGCATAGCTGACAGGAATGCCGAATCACCTTGTCCTCCAAAAGATCTCATATCCTGCTATGACTTGGACAAGAACATAGCAATATTTTTTTTTGTCAGAATACCTCTGTGCCCCAGCCCATCTATTTCTCAGATGAAAGCTTCTTCTCCTATCTTTCTGCAAATCACACTTGGGGCACTCAGAAAACATTTTCTTTATAGAAATAGACTGTATACGGTCTATTTATCCCTATTTATCTATTTATCCCTGACTACATGCTCTTCAGCATTTGGTATTTTGCTTGTGCGTGAACATAACTTTTCTTTTGGTTATATATGCCTAGTAAAGGAAATTATAATTTCAGAAATATCTACTCTTTATTTGATGTTTTGAAATCTCCTGGACTTGTGCCACACAGTGCTGAGGATATTAATCAAGCCAGAATTACTTGAGGGAATTTATCTTCATTGCAAACCGAAGCATACATGTGAATTCCATCCATCCAGGAGAATTTTTAATCGTTTTATGGTTTTTCAAATCAAAGCAAATGCATATCCATAATACTGATTTCCCCATCAGGGTCTGCCTGTGGACTTTAGTCAACATACAGCTAAAACAAATATTTTCACAAAGAGTATAGTTGCAGGAGAGCTTTCTACAAGATCTGTTAGCTCATTTCTCTCAGAAGCCCAAAATTAGCTACAAAAAGACCGTAAATTCACCAGATGCTTTTTCTGCATCTTATCCTCAAATCTTTTTATGAAGTATTTATCTTTGTTTCTCAGTTCTTTCAGATGATCTTCCAAATCATTGGACAAATGAACTGCCACAAAGTACTATGTGACAATTTTGATATAGAATGTATGTTTTCAACACTAATGGAGGAACACTGGAAAACTGCTGCACACCAGCATGGCATGGAAGGATATTTAGGCACAGCATCATACTAACATGCCTACTGGGCTTTTTATTAGATCTAGATCAGATACAAACAGCATAAAATGTGGACAAGGCAAGCTTGGGTTGATCTGTAGCTGTCCATACTCTAAATAGGTTTATTAAATTTTAACTAATAAAGTAAATAAAAACATTTTAAAGAAATTTTTAATCTAAGTCTTGCATTTTTAGTACTTGTTAAATAACTGATGGCTTGAATGAACTAATTAAATCATGGATACAGTTAAAATTCAGTCTAAACTCAAGAAACAGACTATTTGAAACCTACAGTTCTTGCACTTTAGGTATTAATGAATATTGTTCACTCTAATAAATATTAGTAGGAGAATACAACATCTCACATTATTCTTAACATGTGTCACTCTCTTCATTGGTTAATGTGGAATTTTGAAGCCAGAAGAGTTACATTCAAGCTTACTAATAACTGGCCAAATGCCATGAGAACTGAACAAGATTTATGTTTTCAAATGAGACACCTTAGGCTTTTCTCAGTTAAAACAATGCATTTAGCTGCAAAGCATAGGGACAGTTTCTAGCCAATCTGCAACAAAATGTCATCACTGAACAGATGAACACAGACCAGCCATTACATTAGGAACTTCTGAACATGGCAGCCTACCTGACAAGAAGAAACAATCATGTTTGTTTTGTAGGTCTCTGCTTTTTAGAAAAAGTATCTGTAACATGCATAATACATCAATTAAGATGAGTTAAAATACAAGTAAGTAAGTAAGTAAGTAAATAAATAAATAAATAAATAAATAAATAGAAGTATTTTCCAACAGTGTGAAGAGAAGGCCTATTGGTACAATTTAGCAATTATAAAATGCCATCTTATCATTAAGTCATAGCATCCTCACTCAGAGAGGAGTGAAGATCCTTCTTCTTTGTGGGAGTGAGAACATTGACTTTTATATGTTACATTTTGGATTCGGTTTCAGGGATTTTTTTTTTTTTTGGTGGGGGAGAGGAAGGGGTTGCATTCAGGCATTTTCATTCCCTGTTGACTTGGACACATAGCAACCATCTGTTCAGCTGGTTCAATCCTGAACATGTTGTTTTCAGAATAACAAATGACTAGACAAAAGAAAGATGTAACATATTTTCTGGCAAATGTATCTTTGAAAACTTTTGTTATTAAGGCAAAGAACTTTTCTGTAAGGTGAAGTTACAGCTTTTGTCTTTGCTTTTCTGGTACAAATAGTACAGTCTGTGATGAAACACCACATGGAAAGAATTCAGCTACATAGATATTATAATTTCAAAGGTGCCATTAGTTCTAGCTGTTAGAAGATTTACAGGAAAACAGCTTCATTTCTTGAAGGTAATAAAAGTATCAAATGACAAAACACAGTTTAGACTGTTAATAGACCAAAGGTTTTAAAGGGAAAAAAGAGCCAATTAAAAATTAACCCTGGTGCAGTAATGCAACAACATCCTTAAGGGTTGACTTAATAAGACCTTTTTTGGCAGGAAGAGGTGTTCAGTCATTTACAATATGGCAAGCAAAGATCAGGCATGTTATGCTAAAATCAGGGGTAGTGAGAGCACATTAATTCGTTTTATTTTCTAAACAACATAGTGTGGCTTTTTATGTCTTAAAAAAATGAAGACTTGAATGAGAACAGTCACAGAGATAATTTCTGGCCTTTATTACTCTATAATTCTCTGAAACATGCACTTTGACAAGAGGCTGGGAAAAAGAACATCAAAATATTTCCAATGAGATGAAATCTGATAATAAACAGGAAGAAGCTTAGAGATAAGACTGGGAGAAGTACAGAGAATATCTTGCTGAAATAGCAGGAAGCTGCTTGGCTGTAAAGGTGAGGACAGAAGGGAAGAACACTACAAAGAGAAAAGACATCACATACCAAGGTAAATAACTGTTCCATTTGCCTTAGGACAGGAAAGGGTTAATTATCTGGCCTCATGCAAAGAGTTATAGGGAACACCTCTTAAGCACTTGCTAGGAAACACTCTTGTTTGGATAAAAGAGCAGAGGGGGAGATAAACAGAAAAGAAACCAAACAAGTATACAAAAACAAAGGGAACTTTTTAGTTGAGCGGGGGAAATGAAATGAATGTCAGAGAGTGAGAGTGGGGTGGAACAGTATATGAATGTCGAGAAGAGAGAATGTTGACTAGTAAAGATAGGAGGAGAAGCTTAGGTGATGGGAGGCCTACCTGTGCTTCCAAATGTAGTGAAATATCAGGTAAGTATTTGGCTTAGTTGTCCAAAAAGTCCCAGAAAACAGGATCTTAAAATTCTCCAAAAAAATAATAGATGTTGTGATGTTTTGGTTTTGCTGTGTTTTGTTTGCTTTTTTGTTCATTGGTGTTCCTTAGTCTACATGGCTTATCAATTTCCTAATGCACCATCCCATTGAGTCTGACCCAATACTTTGATGTTTTGCTGGGAAGTCTACTTACATGGTGTATTAGGTGTTCTTAAGGCGTGGGTCTAGTGCAGTGTAACCAACTTGCTCTAGCCTTAGCCAGCCTGGTTGTGCGTTCAGCAGTGGGTGGAGCAGGTATTCTGTGACCTTATTACACTGTTGAGAAAAGCCTAAGAATAGCTTGAATCCACTTGGAGAAGGAAAGATGTGGTGTGTAAGTGTTGAGGGGTTTCTAGGCCTACAAAATTTAGCCATTCTGAGCGGCATCTTTCAGGGTTCTCCCTTAAGGAGGTTATAAGGGGATACACAAAATAATCCAAATATAGACCATAAGTTAGAGGTGGCACCTGTAGAAGTATTGCTAGAAACTATTATGCAAATAATGTCTGTGTAGATACATGTATAAGAAGTAGAGGCTGCCTGAAAGCTAGATGAGTTATTTCATTATGCTTTCACTGAGCATCATTTATACAACCTGGCTTAGGTGTACAGAAAAAAGTCACATGGTAAATGAGGCAAACTTCTGTACCATGCCCAAAGTTCATTGTTGTCCTTTCCCTGGCTTTGTGAAAGAGCTACCTCTGAGCTTCCCTGAGTGGAGAAGGCTTTCTTATGTATCTTATTCAGGATCCTGTTTATGCTGAAGTGTCTGGTAACTGCCTCTGGTAACTCTCCTAATCTTGGGCTTTTGCATGTCTTTCCACCACTGCAATATTTTCTTCATGCTTGTGAGTGTAGAGAAATATGTATGTCTGACTGAAAGAAATGTCTTTGCTTCAAGATGGACACCACTTTTAAACATGGAAACATGATCTAGGAGTTTGAAACCACTGTGGCTCTCTAAAAAAATGCCTAGCAGAATGTGAAAGTCGAAGTATTCAAATACAATTACTGCATATATATATTTGTCAAAGAAATAACACCTTCCAAATAAAGTTCTCAAGAAGTCTAACAGACAGGATTTAGATGAAGCAGCTTATTGAGGGTAGAACATTTTCACTCCTAATTGTAATAACCCAGTACTGTAAGCTTTACTTGATGTCTGTATCTGTAGTCTCTGCAGAACATGAATACTCTAGGCTGTAGTACTGCCTCCATGCATGTCCAAAGGTGTCTTGGTAAGCCTGCTTTCTTTTTAGGTCTTTTAGGTCTTTCATAAAATTATATGTAGTTGTGCTTAATTCAGTTCCTTGGTTCAGCCCATTCGGGCCTATTGTTGGTCCAAGGCCAGAGCCCGTATTTTGACACTGATTTTCCTTATTTTAGTGACTTTAATTGTTGTATTTACTTGACTAGGTGGCTGCTTTGTGGCTTGCTACACTCTCCTTTCAGCTGGATGTGGGAAAATGAGTACTGGGATTGAGAATTAATATTCCTTCTAGAGGCTAATGTAAAACCAGAGACATGTTGTTGCAGGATTGGATAGTAGCAAAGGACTGTGCACACACATGTCTATATGTGTGTATATGCAGGAGCTAAAATAATCTTAGCCTACTCATGCAACTACATGTATGTATCAATGCACTCTCATGTGTTTTAACTCTAAAGGGATTACTGCTGTTGCTATAGAAATGTCTGAAATGCTGTTTGTGAGCTAGAGACTAGCTCTTCTTGTGGGAAGATACAATATTTTGATACTGATCCCTGTCAAAAAATAGTTGTTGTTTCATCTCAATTGGGAAAATAAATGCTGGCTAAAACAACCTAATTGCCTAGAGGTTATGGAATGGCAGATATAATCCAAAAGGAAATACACTCTCAGAATTTTTCTCTCTTGGTTGTTACATCTTGCTTTTGTTATAGGGGTTTTTTTTGTGAATTAGTGTCTCTGACAAGTTGCTGCAGATAACTTTTTTTTTGCTTAGCTGACTTCTAAATCAGTAAGAAATTTCATTTTTTTGATCCTGAAAGCTATTCCTCAAATATGGTGATTCTGACTCCCTCATCGAGTATTTCACAGGGTATTTTTGTAGTTAGAATCATATAAAATTTGTATTGACCAGTGCTTATTGTTCTAATAGGTAGTTTATGGAACAGTACTTCTGGAACTAGGTGGGACTTGATTTCTATCCTGCTTACTTGCCCTACCACCATCAGGGATTCTGCTAGTTGTTTAAAGAGTGTTGTCTACAGTTCCTATGTCTGTGTGAGTCTGAGACAGAGTAACCCTACTGGAAGGTAGCTGCAGGACTGCTAAGGCAATTGGCCAGGCTTTTTTTACAGAGGGCCTATTTTCAAGGACTGTTTTCTAGTCCTTAAGAAAACTGTATCAATACCAACTGTTTATACTGAGGTTGATTTTATTCTTCTATATTATCTGATCATGAGGGGCAGAATAAGACTTTTCATTCTTGTAAGATCTGTATTTGATTACAGTAGCTCAAAAAAAATTTCTTTTTCCAAATTGTCCCATGAATTCTTACAATAAGGAAAATTCACAGTGAATAGCTATACTGCAAAAAGATACACTAGGGAGTTATCATGCATTCAAGTAATGTTCACACAGCAGCATGCAGGTGATGGCTCTGAAGATGGAGGGAAATGTAGGTAAGCTTTCCTGTGTGGGAATTCTATATGGCTATGCCAGATAGAGGAGAACAGACTCTCAAGGTCTTGCCTCCTCCGTCAGAGCTCAGCAAAATCCTTTCAACACATCCATTGGAATGTTCCTGGAATGCTCGTTGAAAGATTAGTAAACATCCCATAATCTTCCTAATTCTTGCTGCAAAGACACCTACAATCAAATGGATAGAAACTAGAGCCGGCTGAGAACTGCTTCAGGCTTTTCTTCTCAGTGGATTAAGACCTATTACTTCTTGCCCATATTTCTTCAGAAGTGGTGGGTTTGGTTTTGTTTAGTTTTTTTACAAATGAAAAACCGTAAGAGGAATTAACAAGGATTTTCTTTAATGCTTACATTTCAAATGAGAGGAGGAAGAATGATTAAACTTGATTAAAGCTAACTGGGGTGTGGTTTTGAGATGTCCTTTTAGACTATTATTACAATACCTTCAATGGGAGCATGCACTTTAGCAGCTTGTAAAAGTCCAAGCAAAACTCAGTAAAGGCTCTGCCAGTCACGGTTCTTGTATTTAGGCTTCAGCAGCAATTACCATGCCTTAGCTATCTCGGTCAGCAATGATTTGATGTAGTTGTCTCTTCCATGATTATTTTACTATGCATCTTTGTTCTGACTAGAGAAAGGTCATTGATAGATTTAGCCTTAAACCTGCCTAAAAGAGTACAAATGAGCTAAAGAACTTGGTGGGGAGGAAAGAATACAGTAATATAAATGAAACCTATCAAGAGCTAATTTTGACAAAGTGGTGATGAACTAGACCTTAAACTTGCTGAGTGTGTTAACTGGACCTCTGACACATGCAGCTATATCTTGTACACTTAGGGTGACTACTCATGACTACAAACTACACATAAGTGTGATTTCTTCAACCTAACTCTCAAAGTGCTGGTGCTGTAGTCCATTAACAGTTTCTACAAGAACATAAGGGATCATGCTTAGTTTTTATTCTCTGTAGCTAGAACTGGCAGTGCAAAGCTGGTTCTCATCTTGAAGATCCATCTTTCTAGAACTTGGACATCTTAGGTATTAGTTATCCTACTCATATACTATGTATCCCAGGGTATTCTGTTCAATAATAATACTGATTAAAAATAGTGGATTTGAAGTGGAGGTAGTATGCTGCTCTAAGTTAAAGGACATCTCAAAGGGAGTTGAAAAATAGAAAGGGAATCATGTCTTACGAACAGTATAAAAAAAAAATTTCAGGTAGAGCTGTGTGGGCAGACATGACTGTACTGTGAGTCAAACACAAAGCATGTATGAGCTTGTCTACTGCTTTTGCACTACTGGTATATTTCATGTGCTTCAGATCAGTCCTGGAAAAATATTAATATCACTAGAGTATCTTCCAGTAAGTTGCCAGTGAAGAAACTTCTTTAAGTGCAACAGCAGCATAGAACAGTGTGTCTGTAGTACTTTAACTGAAAAGACTGAATTTTGCAGGATAGATGAACATATTCATGTTAAGTTCTCCTCCCCTTTTAGCTTAGCTCAGCTGGGTAAAAATAGCAGATACACCATTAGAGTCTACATAATATTAATAGGAACACTTCAGTTGTTAAGTCTGCAGTGAAAGCTTGTACTTGTGCTTCTCGTTAGACTGAAGGACCTGGCTTATCTCTAGGCTGTATTCCCAGACCATGTGAAAAGCTCTCAGATTGTATCTACCTTCTGGTTAGCTGAATCTATTAAATTCTCTTTCTCTCTTAATTACTCTCTGGCTCTAATGAAAGCCAGTGTATCTAAACTACACGTTATTTTTTAACGAAGGCAGTGACAGGGAGGTAAATGGCAGGAAGTGGACATGCACATCACGCTATCCGTGCAGATGACTTAGTAGACCTTGACTTCAGCTGGCAGAAGAAAAAGTGGAAGTTAGTATATATTTAGCAAAGAGCATTACGATTCTATTAACTAACCACAGGACAAGGCGGAGTGGGGCATTGTAACAGTCCTCAGAGAGCTGGCTGCTTTTGTAAACTTTCTTTGCAAGTACTACCCAGCGTGGTGATGAAACCGCTCTTCCACAGAGCCTGGCCACAGGGAGCTGAAGGACTACAGGTGCAAGTTTTTCCTGAATACCTGCTGAATATCTGGAGCTGACTGACAACACGTAATGGTACCCGAGGCCCCCCAGACACGAGCACAGCGCGTGCTGCCCTTCCCTGGAGCAGCGGGCCGGGCGGCCGCGGCAGATCCCGTCAGAGGCTGATGGCACAGAACACCAGTGCGGCACCGCTGGTTCAGGTGTGCCGAACCGGATCGGGTTGCTGCTCGGGTAACCCGCGGACTGGAAAGACACCACGGAAAGGGCCCGGGGAAGAAGCTTTGCGGCACCTC